>PVLD010020095.1:0-34739 GCA_004027595.1 Dinomys branickii
TGTTTGACCAAATTTGCATGTCTGTATCTGTGTTCATGAATATACACTTCGAAGATATCAATAGGTAAAGCAACAACCATTGTTGAGTCCCTGTCACCTTGTCTGTAAAGCAGTTTTGATTGTACTATTTCTTATGCTACTTTGTGTCTGTTTGTTAATATGTCTTTGTTCTTTTACTTTTAAAATAAAAAAGAAGAATGCAGTATTAAATATTAATTTACCTCATTAATCATAATAACTGTCTCAGTATGAACTATTCTACTGAAGCCTGAGTCTACCACAATACTGAGAGAATGCAGGACTTTCAAACATTTTTTAACAAAGAACAAAGGTACCTTGGACTTAAGTGTTGAAATTTGACTATGCATTTGAGAAATATGTGCATATTCCAAAGTTATTTAAAATATGCTGTCCTGAACAGTTGGGGTCATAGAGCAGGCAAGTGTGCTCCTTACCGGTATTCCTAATGTCTTCCTCAGGAATGAGGGCATGTTATACTTTCACTTCCTTGAAATTAGATTTAGCCACATGACTTTTTCCAGTCAGAAAGGTATGATTGTCACTTCCTGAAGGGAGTGTTTAATTACTGCAGTCACCTGTCCTGCCTTGACTACCACAGAAGCATATGTCGTCATGGGAATGCAACATCAAGCGATCATATAAAAAATGCTGCCCTTGACAATGACCCAGTTATTGAACAGACTTGGCAAGAACAAGAAGGAGGTGCTATTACTTTAAGATCTGGAGCTCTTTGTTACTGTGACACACCCATCCTTTCTAACCATTACACAAACCACCAGCAAGCACTCTTGGTTTCCTGACCATGTCCTCAAGTGCTGCCTATTCTCTCCTGTAATTTGCTACTAAATTTAGAATCATACATATTTTAAGAGAATAAATCAGAAAATATTCTCATCACTAGAAAAGAAATTCATTAGATGAGCCATATTTACCTACCAGAAAAATAAAGACATACGTAACCTGGATTAAATATTTAGTGGAGTTTTCTCACCTTTAGCCTAAGGGGTGTCCATCTTAGTGGCCTTCTTGTCACAGGGACACAGCAGCCCAGTGCCCCTAACTCAGAGAGGAGAGTGTTATTTTGGCTTGTGGTTTTAGTCTACACACTCAGGCTCCGAGACAAGCAGGCATGGCAGGAGGGTCCAGGATAAGACAGCTGCTCACTTCTTGATGGCCCAGAAGCAGAGTGAAGGGAGGGCAGGAAGAGAGACAAACACTCCTAGGTCATACCCCAGTGACCCTTCTCTCCCGCCCAGACCCCAAATCCTAACAGTAAGTTAGCAGCGGCGCCCCATAATCCAATCGCCTTCCAAACACATGAGGCCTTGAGGACCATTTGGATTTAACCATAGAGCATATTAGTTTCCTGTTACTACTACTGCACCAGAAACAGGGCCTTAATGTAGCTCGACGCTATCACTTTATACTTCTGGAGAGCAGAAGCTTATATAACTCAAGTGTCAACAGGCTGTGCTTCTTCTGGAGATCTCAGAAGGAATAACCTTTCTTTCTTTCTTTCTTTCTTTCTTTCTTTCTTTCTTTCAGAACAGGGTCTTGATATGTAGTTCCGGCTGGCCTTGAACTCATGGTGATCCCCCTGTCTCAGTCACGAGAGTGCTAGATTTACAGGTATTGGTCCCTCTCTGCCTCCCCCCGCCGCCAGAGCTCTCACTGTGTTGTGCCACCTCAGCCTCCAAGCCCTTCATCCCCTCCTAGGGCTGCCTGCGTTCCTTGGCTCCGGCCTCATCTTCAGCATGGATCATTCTCACCTTTCCCTGTTGTCGGACTTCCTACTGCTCACTCCAGTCTCCTGACTTCCTTTCATCAGGACCTCAGTGACTCTTTGGGGTCAACCAGCAATTCCAAGGTAATCTTACACATCTAGCACTGTGCCACAAACATGTCATAGCCAAATAAAGAAAAAAATTTACTTTCCTTTACTATTTTTATTGATTCATTTATTTATGTATTTATTTATTTTTGAGACAGAGTCTCACTACATAGTTCAGATTGGCATAAACTCACTATGTAGTCCCAGCTGGCCTCAAACTCACAGAGATCCTCTTGCCTCAGCCTCCTGGGTGATAAGATTATAGTCATGCACTGCCATGCCCAGCTTCTTTTATTGTTTTGTACTGAGAACTGAACTGAAGGGTTTGATCATGCCAGGGACATACTTCACCCTTAGGCAGATCCCTGGCCCATGTATTCTTTTCAAATTGACATTATGTCATAATATCTGCTTTGTTAAAAGCAAATGATTAATAAAGCTACACATGCACTTGAGCTAAGGATATAGCTCAGTGGTACAGGACTTGTTCAGAATGCTGCAAGCCCAAGTTTGATCCCAAAGACCACAGATGAAGAAAACTATATACATACACATAGAGAAAAAGGCAATGTTCTTCATTAGGAAAAGATTAAGAAAAAAAGAATGTAGCTTAATTCATTTCCATCAAAATTAATAGGAAAAGGAAGTAAAACATTTTTGCACATTGGTACAAAGTCCTTAAGAAACATGACCAAATGCTTTAAGTCGTGTCGATTTACATCCATGTACTGTCAGCTGATACGTCCCATGGGTTCAGATCACCAGTAACTAATCAGAACACCAGCCATATGTTTTCTACTAAAAGTTGCTTATTAAAGTCTCCCAATCCTCCTGCACCAGACAGTTTGCTGAAAGTTAGAGCTGGATATTTTATTCCCAGGTTTAGGTCTGAGCAACATCACTTCTAGTGCCTACCTGTTCCTCAACTCACCTGGGCCCCGAGGCAAGAGAGGACAGTGAACAGCCTTCTTGACATATGTATTCTGCCAAATCTGCCAAATTTGGGTCACTGCAAGGTAATCGTTCCAACCCCTTTCTTCTCAGCTCTGCTGAGCCAATACTAAAATTGGCACAAGCAGGGACCTTCTCCTCTTTGAGCTGCTCAGTGTACTGGCTCTTTGGCAACTCACCTGTCATTTCCTTCACACTCCCAGGAGTGTGAAGTGACCTTTCTGGGACCTTCCAGTGCTGTGACTGTCTGTGGGGCTCCAAAGCATCAGAAGAGTGCATCGAGTGACGCTCACCTACAACCAGAATTTAGCCGCAACAGAAAGGTTTCAGTTTGGTGCAAGCTCTGAGGTGAAAACAACAACTTGAGAGGCTTGATAGTATGTTAAGAAGCTTTTTTAGAGAGAAAATAGTCAGTGCTTTTTGGCATTAACAAGAAGTACAATACAAGAACGAGCAACCACAATGCGGCATGAGGTTTTAGAGCAACGGCCTCCATGGCTGTGGCTGTGACCTTGGACCCTCTAAATCACAACAGTGAATCTCGCACTGTGCCTGAAAGCAGACCAGCCTCTTGCTTGTGTAGACTCTTCCCTGAAGAGGAGTGACAGATCTGCTGCAACCTCCTTTCTGTGCTCTTTAATTCTGGGTTTTCAGCTCACTTTTTTCCTTGCTTAGCTTTAGTTTCCTCATCCCTAAAACAATGTAAGGGAACAAAATAAGATAACATTTAAGGAAAAAAAAAAACTAGCAAGGCTGAGGCAGGAGGATCACAGCAGAAAATCAAAAACTATGTACATGTATGTATAGGTGTGTACCTTGGTTCATTAGTTTGTTTAGTACAGGTATGGAAGGCTTACTATGTACTCAGTTGTGCATTTGGTGTGGAAGACATCATGCCCAAAAAGTTCTAGTCCTTGTTCTCAGGGATTTCACACTACAGACTTTTTGAGTTGGGCTCTGTGCAATTCTAAGGTGCGGATCTATAACTTCAGAAGTTCTGGGAACTCCTGAATTTGTGAGTAGAATTGGACTACATCCCTCTGTTTCAGAGCACTTTTCTTTAGAGCCACATCTAACCCTTTCAATGGGCTCTCAGAGGGATCAGTGGAGGTCGTCCATTTTCACTTGCCTGCTTGCCTCTCTGCAAACAGAGCCATTCTCTCCCTTGGAGAAGTAGCACTTCATCATGGTCACCATAGGATTTGGGCTGGGGATAATCTCACCACCTGGAGAGCCAGGACCCTAACAGGGCCAACCAAAGGGTCAAAGAGCTGCACTTCCCATCAGGGCTTCAGAGTTTGCAGAATTTGAGCCACAAACTGCAGATGGTCATCTTTGACACCACATGAGGAAGTCTGTCTAAAAATAGAAGCCAACAAGGAAGAAAACTAAGTAGAACTCTGGTCGAAAATAAAATCTTAACTTTTGTTGAAAGACTTAAATTTCAGCCAAAGTTGAAGCCAAATTTAGTCTAGGACTTTTTAGTTATATAAACAATAAATTTCAGTTTTCATATAAAACTGTTAGTATTGTCCTTCTCTCCCTTTCAGTGAGAATCAATCTAGTTAATTCAGTGTAAATGCTCCTCACAACAAAAAACAAAAGCACCAGGTTATTGCTCTGGATACGGAGATACCCGTGCCACGGTTATTGATTCGATTTCAAACAACTACCCTGGGCGCCGTAGCCCAGCTGGCCCAGGCCCAGCTCTCCAGCAGGACCACATGCCTTTCACTTTATTTTACTGCCTCCACATCCACCTCTTATATGGGGGAGAACAGCAACAGGGATTTTTTTCCCCCTCTGATCGGTTCTGTGCAGTTGCAGAGTCACAAAACCACCATAAAAATTTCCCCTATGATTTTTCCCCATCTTTAGCACGTCAAAGTCATTGCACTTCCGGTGTCCCATAGTACCACACTGCGAAAGTATCACAGTAACGCTCAGTGTCTAGCAGACGCTCGGTAAATACTTGCAGGGTGAATGAATGAAGGCATGCTGCAGTCTTTCTCCACCACCCTCAAACGAACAAAAGCTCTCGAAATGGAGCTGCATCCAGGGGCTTCATCGGGGCGACTGCTAAGGAAAAAGATGTTGGTTCCACGGCTACCTCATTCACTATAGTTTAGAGAGGAAAACACATTCAAACTCTGAAAGGGGCTCACCACAATAAACTTGAAGCAATATGTGGCTTTATATTTTAAAGCACACTTTTTAAACCCTATCTCATAAAACACATGAATAAAAAAATGAAAGTTAACATACAAAAATAAATTCAAGCTGAATTTAGTGGCACACACCTATAATCCCAGCACTGAGAGGCTGGGGCAGGAGGATCACTGGAATTCAAGGCCAGCCTGTGCTACACAAAAATGAGTTCTGGGCCTGCCTAAGTTCAAAATACTGTTTCAAAAAGAAAAAGAAAAAGAAAAAAAAAAAAAACAAGGGGAGGGACAAAAGGAGTCATTGCAATAAAAGGAAAGGTTTGGGGATACATTTCCTCTTTTTAAAATTGCTTCTAAAGTATTTTCAAGGCCTTTAGAAGAAATTTGTATTTTTTAAAACTATTCTGCTGATTGGTCATTTATATTGCAACATATCTCAAGTGGGAAATTCCCTGGTGACAAAATATCTAAACAGTAGAGCATGACACACACAAAGGTACACACACACACACACACACACACACACACACACACATTCTGATTACAGAAATAGCCGATCCAACAGAGTGGACTACATTTTATCATGACATTGTATATACATAGCATTTAATTACAAAAAAGTACTACTAAAATGACTGGAACAGTTTTTTTTTTCATTGTAAGACCCAACAATAGAGCGTACATTTTTGTAATTCAGCTTACAAAGAAGAATCCTGTACACCACAGGGGCAATTCCCCATTTCGGGAGGGCATGGAGATGCAACGGCAGCCATGAAGCCGTATTAGGAAATCCCTGTGAAGCACGCAGGAAGTGAAGACAGAAAATGCAAAGCCCAACGCTTCTCTAAGGACCACAAAAGCCACTAAATTTCCGCAGGTGGGAAGAAAGGTGTTAGGGAAATACCAAAGGCAAAAGGAACAAATAAGTCGAGGGCAGCTGAGGGATGTGGAAGCACAGAGGCGGAAGCTGCTTCGGGGTGACACAGAGACCCTCACCCCACACCTCCTCGTGACACCCCGCGTCAGGTAGCCACAGCCCCAGCACGGAAGAAAAGGGAACTCCAGAGGGAAGAACAGTGCTACCCTAGGAGGGGACTTCCCTAGCCTGTGAGGTTTCATATCATCTTCTGCAACAATCTCAGGGCTTAGGAACAGCTTTCAGGGAAATGAGACAGTTCAGATGCAAATCACCAGCAGCCTAAGCAAACGAACTGTGCCCTGTGAGTCTGGGGAAGCAGAGCTCTAGAACAGCGCAAAGGAAAGGAGGGCTCTTTCAAAGGGACCCGTGGAGAGGGAGGGCAAAGGCTGCCCAGGCTTCGGTAATAATTACAGTTTCTGTCTCCTGAGCACCTACCGTGTGCCAGGAGCCGTACAAGCTTTAACTCCTACTGTTTCAGCAGATCATGAAGTGGCCATGATGAGCCCCATTCTCATAGATAAAGTTAAGAAGATACATTCACAGAAACTACTCCATTAGCCAATACCACCTAGTTCCAGGGCCAAGCATCAGCCCCATCTGGTCCCAGTCAGGTGAGCGTGCTCTCCCTTGCGCTCCTGTCAAACCCATGTGACTCACCAGGCAAGTCACAAACTTCCTTAGCCTAGATTTCCCCTTAGATATGGTACAAATTAGATAGGATAGTAGCCCCAGGCTGGAGGATTTTAGCCCTAATCCAACTGTCACTAACCTGCTGTGTAGGAAGCGGCGGTAACTCACGTAACACTTCCAAGGCTCCACTGGTTCATCTATACAGTGCGGCTGTCACAGAGGCCTCTGGAGTTCTTCACTTCTAAAAATACACATAGACTTGACATGCCAAATTAAGGAAATCTCAAAGTTGCATTATTTTTTTTTAACAAAATATGTGCTGTGGTTATATTCTAGTTTTTTGCAAGACAATATGTGCAGAAGGGGCCCATGCTTTAAAAACTTAAAATAGTTTCACACCTTTTTAGGTGGCCTTGAAAGGGAGATAAAGTATTGTGAGCTCTCCCGCTGTCAGCAGAAAGGCCACACGGAAAAAGGCACGTCAACATTCTCTACCCTGTCCCAGCATAAATCATCACTCACCGTGGGAAAGTGATTGCTAGCAGGAAGTTGTGCCCATGAATCACAGTACTCTTACCATCAGCTTGGATCAAGTAAGAATTAGGGAAAAGACTGAAAAGTTAAAGTGTGAACTGTGGTTTGCCAAGAGCTCTACTCATTACAAAATGATGAAAACAGGAAATTTCTCAAGCTGCTGGGCTGTCAAGTCACAATGGTGCTGTGCCACAAGCCCGGCCCGGGGCACAGTGACATAGCCCTTGACTCCTGCGTCAAACCCTGAGTCCCAGTCTTTACAACCCCTGAGAGTCACTGATCAACAAGCACAAGTATCGCCACCCTGGGCTTGTCCCGACGGGAGAACTGCTTGCTCATCACTGATTGTATACGTATATTACACATAGTGAAAGTAAAACTACAGTGTTCTGATCGTGTAGAAGAGAGGATATTTAAGATTCACCCACCTCCAGGGGGGGATGTGAGGACCATGGTTATCATAGTGGCTGGGCTCGAGGGAGAGAGACCAAGATGGTACCTGTTTAGGAGGTGCTCACCTTATTTCATATTACGTTCATACCAGTTTAAGGTTAGAGGAGTGTGTACCCAATCGACCTATCTTTTATTTATGAATTCATAACTGTGCTACTGACAAATACATTACAGACAGCACAAAGCAGCCACGAAAATAGATGCAAACAGACTGTGTCCAGGGTTGTACTTGCATCTATTCACCCTCTCTCCTGGCACCTCAACAGGCCGCCCTTTGGGACCACCGACCTTTCCGTTTGGCTTTCATAACAGAACTCATGTATCAAGTGAGCTCAAAACATTTCTGTGTCTTTACATAATTTTGGGAGGCTCCCAAATGGCCTGTTAATTCTGCCTGTTATGAGAAAATGCATGTGTCTAATGAGCTCAAAAGTTTTGTGTCTCTACATAATCTTCATAAAAATCCCAGATAGCCTGTTAACTTCAAGGTTGATGGTGAGCCAAGCAAAAGCGGCGCACGTGAGCGCTCACAAGGCCAAAGAGCTGAGGCTGTCCTCTGGCTGCATGTTCCTTGCTCAGATGTTTCTGGGTTGGTGCCCATTGGGTTTTGTAGAAACTACAGATCATCTGCTCCATCCTGTCTTTATTCGCACGAGCACTGTTTCTTTAGAAGAGAACAGGGCTCTATGAAGAGGAGGGAGTGATGCAGTGTGGCGGGTTTGAGGAGCTCTGTCTACAGAGGTATCAGGGCTGAAAAGAGATTCTCACACGCATGCTGACGGTGTGCGTTCCAGAACATACCGGGCAGAGACCGGAGTGGGAGATGGCATGGAAGGCACTAAACTCTGGACACTCAGTCGCCCTCTATTTAGCTCCTCTGCACAAAGCCCACGGATGTCTCACTCGTCCTCCACTTAAAAGCGTGTTTCCTTTTTAAAAGACTCCTTGGCAGGGAAACCCACTAACCCATTATTAACATGTCAGTGTGACCTTCAGCAGAAGGCCTCAAGGACTCATAAAAGTGCTAAGAGGATCCAAAATGTTGGTGACATGTCTGTGGAGGAGAAAGAGGGATGAAAGGGGAAAACCTGCTCGGAAGCAGTATTGATCTGAAGGGAGGGATTGCCAGGGGCTGGGGGTGAAGAACACAGCCTTTCCGAAGGGTGAGCAGGGCCATTCACTGTGCTGATTAGAAAGCATTCTACAGCCACCCTAAATTGGGTTCTTTCTTTGGGTTAGTTCCACAATTACTGAAATGAGGAAGTGAACCCAGCACTTTTGTAACCTTGGAGTTGACAAGAAGTTATGAAAATTCCCAGCGGGCTTACACTGGACTCTACCACTCAGGAAGGAAAAACAGGGGCATTCCGCTGATGAATCTCACTGAAGGGACTAGAGACACTGAAAGTTTTTCCCAAACAAAATGAGCTTTTACCAAATTGGGGAAAATCAAATCAAGTTAATAATTTGAGAGATATGAATATATTTTCCACAAAACATATGAAAGAACACTAAAGGAGACACGCTTGGAAACAAAGGTTGATACACATAGACCGGTGGCTCAGAAGAAAGACAAGCAGGACAACGATACCATCCCCAAGGCCGATGGCCGTGCTGCAGCAGACCTGGAGAGGGAGTCAGCTGGCACCAGGGCAGATTCAACCACTGCACATGTTGGTGAAGGAGAGGCAGCCCAAAGGCTGAGAGAGGGCTGCTTTGTTCACTTTCTGTTGTTGTAACTGATTTTCTGAGGCATGAAATTTATAAGAAATACAGAGTTAGCTTGCAATTCTGGAGGCTGAGATGTCCTCGAATACGGTGAAGCATCCACGAGCATGCAGTAACCTTCTTGACAGTTCATATTGCAGTGGACAGCATCCTGGAACACAACAGAGTGCACCTGAGAAAGCTCACTTTCATGAGGAAGCCACTACTTCATAACGCTTTACTTATGAACAGACTGACCCAAACCAGACGGCAGACCTTCATGACCAATCACCTCCCCAGCCAAACACCAGCAACCTATGACTGTGCGGATTGTTTCCAAGGCTAGAATTCTGGAGACAAAAATCGAAACCATAACAAGAGGTGACAAATGATCCTGAGGACAGGGCAAGACTTCATGTGCCAAATTTCACTATAAAGGCTGGGAGACAGAGATATGCATGTCAGGAAAAAGCACACTAGTGCAAAATGACACTACACAGATGAGGATTCCTTATAAAGCTTTTATTATTGGGGCTGGGGATATAGCTCAGTGGAATAAGCGCTTGCCTAGCAAGCACAGGGTCCTGAGTTTGATCCCCAGTACCGCAAAAAAAAAAAAAAAAACCCCCCCAAAAAAAAACAAAAGCTTTTATTATTGAACACATTTGCTATAAAGCTCTGACATCAAATTTCAGGCATGATACAAGATTTATAAAAAGCCTAAAGTGACTCTAAATCTATGAAGCAAGAGCTAGGATGGACATAACTTCAAACACCATGAGCTGTAATTTAGGTGTCAAAGTATTTAAATGAAAAGAGAAATATATAAACAACAATTTTTCCTGCAAAGACCAAACATCTGGATATTGAGAAAGACTAAGCATGTATATCATAGTACTACAGGACATAAAGTTACAGCCTTCTGTGATCTTATATTTGAATCTCACCATTTTCTATAGTTTTATAGAAATATAGTAAAATAGCATTAGCTCAATAAGTGAGTATTGAATACATGATAATAATTACCATGTAACTGTAGTTGAGTTTCAAAGTATGATGTACATATTTTAATGCCTGCTTTTTATACACAATTTGTGTGTGTGTGTGTGTGTGTATGTGTGTGTGTGTGTGTGTGTGTGTGTGTGTGTTACTATGGATTGAGCCCAGGTCTGTCACACTGAGTTATACCTTCAGGCCATTTTTAAAGTTTTATTTGTAGGTAGGGTCTTGCTAAATTGCCCAGGCTGAGCTCAAACTTGCATTCCTCTCATAGTGCTAGAATTAAAGGGGTGCAGCCCACACCAGACTCATAATGAGTTTTAATAATTTGCTCAGTCACAGAAAGGCAAAGTCAACTATATTTTTTTCCAGAGTCCTAGCTTCTCCTATATTTGTCTGTATACAACTCTTAAATTGAAGTTAAACAAGGCTTTTGCTATTGTTATGGTGCTGAAGATTAAAGCTGCGGTCTCATATATGCTAGGCAATCACTCTACCACTGAACTACATTGCAGCCCCAATAATTTATTTTTTAAATTAGGAATCATTTCTGTTGTAACTTGCTATCTTAGAATAGTACCCTATTTATCATAGTGAAAGTACTTGTGTACTTAACATCTCCCCAACTACACTGTAATTCCTCCAGAGCTTACACGATATCAAGAGTTTCTAGCCAAGCTGGGCACAGCGATACATATCTGTAATTCCAGCTCTTGGAAGGCTGAGCCAGGAGGATCTCAAGTTCATGTCCAGCTTGGGCCACACAGCAAAACCCTATCTCAAAACCAACAAAAGCAAAACGAACACAATAACATTAAAACAGCTTCTGGCTTAGTTTGGGAAACAGCAGGAGCTCATTTAATGTTTATTAAATGAAACTAGATCTAAAATAAAATTAATAATGCTGGAACCCAGAAAGCATGTCCGGTCATTGGCTGATCATACATTAGCTTCCACACCTAAGCAAGCAAGCACTGACTTCACTGGTTTCTTCACCCTTCCCATAAGCACAGCGCAGATTTATGCTCTGATGTGCACAGTGCATTTGTCTGCTGTGTCCTCTCTTTGTTTTCCCTTTGGCTTATTCCATCCCAGCTTTCCACACTTGCTCCCGCCCTCCCTGGTGATCACCTCCAGACAAGGCTGCTGAGTCACTGTTAGACTGGAGATAAAATCAGACGGTGGAAGAAACAGTGAGCCTGGCCTTGAGCATGGGCTTTTATTTTAATTTTATTTCCCAAATTACTATAAAAACAGCATAGAACTTTTTCTTTCTATTTTGCATATAATATACACTGATCAGGAAATATTGATTCTTAATGTCCAGCTGCAGATTCTTGAATGCTTGAAACCAGTTGTTACAAATATTAGTAACTATTTACTTTTTATTCAGGGTTGATATCTAGGAAAGAGCCCCTAATAACACAAAAGGTAAATGTTCACACTCGTTTCTATAACAGAATTAAAATCTATCCCTAGGGAGAGAAAGGTGCTTCTGTGGCCACGTCCTCGCAGAGCCCAGGCTGGCTGGGGCTCCGGGCCAGCGCAGGGACAAGCGCTGTCTTTAAGCGTCCCCAGCTGCTGTAGGGGCAGGGGCTCTGGGGAAGCCATGGCCTGGGAGCCCGCGTCTCTTCAGCCTTCCACACACTTTCCCTTCGGATCCTGATTAATTCCAGCGGCACAGGAATAGAGACGGGGCATAACGAGCCCTGCTCTGCCACTCCCGGGCCATGGATCCCTGTCAGTTCGGAAAGGGCTTTCCAAGGCAGCGCACTTCAGCCCTCATTCAGTCCAACACATCTCATACTCTTTCACCTTCCCCAAGGGTCAACAACCAATTATGAAGAAAGTCAGTAGAAGATGATAGTACGTCTGCACCCTCAAATATTATTGCTTCAACACCAAAAGTGGCATAAATTAAAATCCTGCTTCTTAAACATCCTCTCTCAGTCAAATTTACAAGTTTGATTTCCCTCCTGTGGTCATTGTAACAATAAACACGAATATTCATACATCTAATATGTATACACAAATACATAGTTACAGAGATATGATTATGTATGATGTCAAATGTATGACTCCTGTCATTCTACGTACAAAACACACAGTCTATCATTGGACTTAATAAAACAAGCCATTCATAATCTACACTTCTTTTTAAATCCTCAGAAACATATATGTAGAATTTCAAACAGGTATAATTTTATTCATTTCTTCAAACAGTTCAATATGTAATTTAAAATTAGAATAAAATTCATGAAATATTATATACGTATAGAGCTAGCTTGTATAATTTTACTATATATGCTATACTAATTGAGAATAAGAGACAATACATAAAGAAAGGTTGAATTTTTTAAATGGCAAAAAAACCCTAAATACAAATGTAAAGTTATTCTTTAAGCAGTAAAAAAAGAGCCAAATTTAAGTAACATAAAATATTTGGTTTTTTTTAAGCTTAGCCTAGAACCTCAAGTAGAGTATATTCCTACTCATGAAGATTTTAGTTTGAAATTTCCTTCTCCTTGCACTCAGTAGTGAAATAGCCCCAAAATATTTCTGAAAGCTACTTTTCCAACTACAAGCAGGGACATTCCGATCCCTAGAATAAATTTATTGTACAGATTTTAGATTTATCAATTTATCTTAAGAATGTATGACCCCGTAGATAATAATCTCATTTCTTCTCTAAAAAAAATGTATTTTTAGAAACTAAAGTTTATTAACGTCTTGAAAAACTGGATGAGCATAAAAAAGCAAATCAAATGTTACTGGGAGAACTCAGTGTATTTGTTCTGTTGAGGAAATAATATGTGCCCTATAGTTATTTATGAACTAATTTACAGATTAAAAGGGAAGAGAAAAGGAAAAACACTAAGCAAGAGCAAAACAATGAGACAAAGCTAGGTTGAGTAGAGATCTAGATAGATCCTATAGCAATCAAAGGTGACCTCTCAAAATAGTGTTCAGTTTAGATTAGTACAGTTCATCTGCTTGATTCCTTAGTATATGCCAGGTATCATACTATAAGGAGCTGGCTTTGTACAAGTAATTACTACAATATGTTAAGTGTTATAATAGACAAATGTACAAATTGCTTGGGAAGCACATAATTGCAGAAGTGTCACACATCGAGGTAGTTCAAGAAGGGCTTCATGGAGAATATTCATACTCAGTGTTTGCAAGCAGTATCACAGGTAAACTTCTGTGGGTTGCTTGCCTGGTCTCCAACCTGAGCAACTAACACTGGGTCCTTTGGCTGGCTAGACAAATGTGAGTCACAATATTACTACAGTTTCCCTGGAAATGCTGCTCAGTAACCATTTCTGGGGGCAATAGAGCCATTTCTGGGGTAATAGGGCTCTGGCTGTTCTGTATCTAAATATACATGTATCATTCAAAACTCTAAACAAGATTCTATCTCAGATCCAGGTCATTGGTTCCCATGGCATTGTTTGTCTGTGCTACTCATTAACTTCTGTGTTTCAACTGATCCTTTATAAGGTGGACTCAGTCATGCATGTACATACTTTTTGTCTACAGGTTTGATAAATTATATCTATTGAACTTTCTGTCCTACCCTCTGCTCCCTGAGAACCGACCCTGGCAGGTGATCCTCTGTTCCACGTACACGCTGGCCTTGGCCCACATCTTCAACCTCATAGAACCACATGTCTCTAAACCATCTTCTTCCTTTAAGTGTATTTCATTCAATTTGTTTTTAGAGGGCTTCTTTTTCATTTTCACCAATATTTTAACAGAATTTCACCCTCTGTCTTCTTTCCTTCACTGCTCACCTTGCCATCGCCTCTTGACAAACCTATTTCCAGAGTTACACAGACTCACACATAGGGACCGTCAAGCCCCAGCAAGCCTGTGTCTACACAGGCCAGGCAGGGTGCATTCAGCAAGAAATCTCGCCTTCCTGATCTAGAAGGCAAACAGGGCTTTTTAGATATTGACAGATACAAACTGATGTGAAGTAACTTCTAATCCTTGAAATCCACTCTTGGAAACCATGTATGTTTATGTATAAACATACATACATGTGTAAACTACATACCAAGCGTGAGCAGAGGGAACTGGGGTAAGGGAATATCTAAAAACTCAAGGAAGAACAGAAATGTATGGATATTGGGATGTGAGCTGTGGGCTGCATGCCCACCATTTACCACATAAAACAAAACCAGAAAGTAAGTATGAGTATCTCTGAGAATAAGAAACAGACCCCATGGGGACAGGCAATATTTATACCGATAGAAGAAAAGGATCACTTAATTTTTTTAATAAATACCAATACAATATAATAAAATGTAAGGAGGAATGTGGTTGCAGAATGCCAAGTCCCAGAAACAGCGAAGGGACTGCACCCTCTGCAGCTCATGCAGAGCAGCCTCCTTGAGCCGATAGGAACCTGGGCTTATGGGACAATTGCCCCATGCTTCTTCTTTCAGTTCCTGCCTGTGGTAGTTTAGTACTGGCAGCCACACGTTGTGTGGCCAGTTTTCATTCCCTAAGCCTCCGGTCACATACCCTTTACCAAAACCATTCCTTACATTACCAGCTTAGCTCGTAACCCTTGAAAAACAACAAGGAAACAGAATTTACAGTTATTTTTACAATGTCTGTACAAACAGTCCTAAACTCTACAGATCACATTTTACAGAAGGCTACAGTGTTTACAGTAAAAAGGGTCAAAACAAATATTTGCTTGTGGGGCCTCCTCTGTTTGAGCAAAGAGTCCAAAGTCCAGGGCCATGGCACCCACTGAGGACTTCAGAGCTTCGGGAAGGCTCCCTGCCCAACTGCCGGCTCCTTTGAAATGGGAGATCAGTTCTCCCCACTTACTTCGTCAAACATATGGCCATTACAGGGCCAGATAAAATTGTTTTGAGTACTCATCTGAAATGCTTTCTGCTTTGGACAAGGAATATAGCCATTTAGAGCTATAGCCTAGAAAGAGAGACAGACAGAGAGAGGGAGAGAGAGAGAGAGGAAGAAGGAGGAGGGGGAGGAGGAGGAAGAAGAAGAAGGAAGGAAGGAAGGAAGGAAGGAAGGAAGGAAGGAAGGAAGGAAGGAAGGAAGGAAGGAAGGAAGGAAGGAAGGAGTTAGAGAACTTTATCTAACCTTCATCACCTGTTGTTTCCTCCTGGAATGAGGAGAGTAGCACCTGAGAACACACTCAGGCTTTCTTCCCAAAACACGCAACTCAACTTTCTTCTATTCCTCAGCTCATTATAAATCAGAAGCCTCAGAGAAAACAATTTTATTTCAGAATACAGAAGTGAACTCAGGCCATTAGATAAAAGGAGGAGGAGCACTGGAAATGCCCCTGCCCCTTCCTACTCTGCCTCCAGTCCTAGAAACATTACCCATGCAAATAATCCATTTATAATATAAATTTAGCATAAATAGTTCCAAAGAAGTGAACCTACATTTCCTATAATAAAAATATTCTGAGGAGTACCAAGTACAGCGGGGCTTGCCCTCTGCAGGCGCGGGGAGACAGAGGGCACTGCCCGGAGCCTGTGGTGGTGTAACCGCGGGGACGCCCTGGACAGCAGGCGGTGTGTGCTGTCAGCGTGCTCTGAGAGCTCCTGATGGGCGCATCTCCACTCACTGCCAGGACGGGAAAATGTGTGTCTGTCCATCTGTTTTCTTGTACTTCTTCCTTAGAATCTCTTCTATAATTTACCTGAAATACAGTTTTGAGGATTGAAAAGAGAGAGAAATATTATTTACAACTTGATTTCAACTTCTTGCTTGATGGTACGCTAATATTGTGGGCTTGGGAACTCTTTTGATGATTGGTCTGTTTTCCTAAGTGTCACAGGAGCTGAAATGTGCCTTGACCCTTGCATGCTCGTTTTATCACTTTGGGATTTTATATTTCTTTTCAAGATTTATGTAGGTATTTATTTATTCATTTTGAGATAAGGTGCTACTATGCTATCCAGACTGGCCTCAAATTCTGAGCTAAGATATCCCCCCGCCTCAGCCTAATTTTTTCTATTTCTATCTATTTTAGGTAGAATTTTGACCTTCTAAACCCAAAGCCCAGAGCACGCTACTGAACAGACTGAGGCTGTAAGAATGAAATGAGCTTGCTTCATGCTACTAGCAGCGCTGCTGATTCCTTCTTCCCAAGTTCCCAAGTACCAGGAACACAACTTCACAGGGCCCCAGAACGTCCCCTAGTGACGCTGCAGTCACCCCACCGCCAGAGCTCTGCTGACAGCCACGCTCCGGGGAGCATGTCCCGTGAACTGTGCTGGGCGTGCTCTGCAGGTGTGGGCGCTTCAGACTCAGTGTAACACCCGGTTTGTTTACCTTTTCGTTCCTTTTTAGGGTCTGTGTGGCTACGGATCTGTCGTGCGGAGAGTTTGCTAGCTCTGTCTTTTTAACCAGTGTACAAGTCATTTCAGAAATGCAGCTGCCAAGAACATAAGGGGAGAACTAGGAGGAGAAAGAGACCAGGAGAAGGTGGAGGAAGTCTAAGGGGTGATCCCACCTCCCGCCCTGCGGGGAAAATGATTTCCGAGTAACGCAGAGCCAGTGGGCTGGGGCTTAGACTCTTTATCTACTGGGAGTCCCTCCAAGAACACTTGGGTGAGGGCTCCTTCCACCGCCCTGCACATCCACGCCCAGCCCCTGCAAGCCGGGTGGCCCCAGGGAGCAGCAAAGGGGAGGTGTGTCCCCTGCCAGCTACCCCACATTGTGCTGTGAACACAAATGGCTCCTCATTTTCATGCTGAAAATATGCAACGCCTGGAAGCTGGTCTTCCTGGGTCACATGTGTGTGCTGTGATTTATACTACGGAATGCAAGGGGCGTGTGCTCACATGTATCTGGATCCAGGAATCAGGTTTCTATTATGGACAAGATCCAGACTGCCTTTTGCCAAGACCTTCACACAGTCTTCTTCTCTTTTTTAAATTTTAGACTTACTGTAGACTTATTTTATGCATTTTCTATCCTGTCTCAATCTCAGAATATCTGCATACTATGTAACAGTTACTAAAATGTCCAAGAGTCTGACTGCACAAGCTCTTTTGTGCTGTGGTCGGACAGCCCTTGGCCTTGGTACCAGGTAGGACTGTGGGACACAGGTGGGAGGCAGGAAACCTTCAGCTCCATGAGCACACTCAGGCAGCCACCTCCTACCAAGTGGTGTGTGGGCCGACAAGCCCAGGACTCCAGGTTCCTCAGAGACAAGGTAGATGCCTTGCATACTCAGTTGAGACACTTGCTAGACTGGTTAATATCAATGCTGCTCGCTTCTCCTCAGGCTTGTTTGTGTCTGTTGCAGAAAATCTCCCTTCTCAGGTGGGTGGACTGAGCAGCAAACAAGCTTCCGTTCCTTGGAGCTCCAGAAGCCGCACCAGTTTCCAATCTTCACTCTGCTGCTAACTTCCTGGGCTGCTTTGGGAACTCACTTAACCCTCTGGGCCTTGGTTTGGGAAACCTTTGCTGAATTAAGAAGATGATTGCAGTTTTGGGGGCCTTTGGGGCTCTTTTCCTGGTGTACTCTTTCAGACATTACGGTGCAAAGGAGTATAAAAATTCTGCACATACAGAGTATGTCCCACGCAGGCACCACTACTGAACATCTGCCCAAGGTAGCAGTACATCTTAAATTCTATTGTGCACACTGTAGAATACTGCGTTTTGAAGAACACTTTTCTAGAATCAGAACTTTCCTTTCTACTCTGAAGGGTCCATGATGTATAAAAGCAATGCAGATTTACAACACATTTTGTAGAGATATGAAAAGAGGCCCAGGTGATGGTCATGTTCCTCATAAAGGCTTTATGTCCTGATAAAAGTGCAAACTAAGGTAGTTTATTAGAATCACTAGCTTTATGTGATCTATTTGAGGACCAAAGAATCAGGCTTCAATGCGTCCAAGAAAAACCCAGGAAAAAGTTTCAACCACCTAAATTTTACAGCAAAAATGCCCCTCCTGCTACTGCCTGCTGCCCGGCTCATGCACCACTAGAGAAGAGAAGGAAAAGCTGCTTCTGCCTCTAAAGGGCACGTATGCCAAGCAGGGTTCTGAGATGGTCACCAAACCCCAGCTTCCGGGAGTACGCAGACCCCACAGAGTAGCGCCCCTGGGAGTGTGTGTGCACCCGTGAGCACTGGGGAATACCATTCCCAAGACTGTTCAAAGGGGGATATTGCTGATGGGATTAAGGTCTCTAGTCAGTAGAATGGGAATTAAGAATAGGATTATGTTGGATAGGCCTGGCCTAAGAGGGTGAGCACTTCAAACAAGTCAGAGATTCAGCCAGGCAGGGGGCACCCACTGTCACCCCAGCGCTCCAGGAGTCTGAGTTAGGGAGATGGCAAGTGTGAATTCAGCTTGGGAAACTTAGCAGCTACCCAAAATTGAAAAAAAAAAAAAAAAAAAAAAGTAAACAGGATGGGGATGTAGCTCAGTGGCAGGCTCTGGTTTTAATCCTTAGTGCTGGGGGAGCTCAGAGCCAACTGCCAGGCTGGGCAAAGAGCGACAAGAAGCAGAACGGTGAGAAGCCTCTGGGAGCTGTGAGTAGCCCCTAACTGGCAGCCAGGAGGAAGCAGAGACTGCAGTCCAACAACCCCCCAAATCTGAATGCTGCCAGCAAGCACCAAGCTCAGAAAAGAATCTGATGAAACTGTAGCCCCGGCCAACATTCCGATTTTAGCCTTGAGGGACCCTGGCCGAGGTCCCGCCTGTTCCACACCCATACTCTCTATCCGCAGAAACTATGATGTAGCAGGTGATGTTCCCATGAACTACGGAGCGTGTGGGAGTTTGCTCCGCAGTGCTCTTGTTTGGGTTGGGGCGCCTCCCCGAAATGCCCATGTTCACGGCTTGGTCCTCAACGTGGCACCTCTATTCGGTCTTCTGGTCATGGAGGGCACTCATTCCCTGAAGGGATAGAGGCCCTGCCCCTCCTTCCTTCTTACCGCCTCATCCTAGCCAAGGTGGGTGGTTTTCTGTACTCACCCCCAAGTGCTAGGTACCACAGACCCAAAGCAATGCGTTCCACTGGTCACACATTGAAACTCCCAAACTATGAGCAATATAAACACTTTTCTCCTTACAATTTGAGCATCTCAGGTATTTATTATAGTAACAAAAACTGACAAACGTGCAGCAACAGAACATTTCTATGTGTGTTTGCATGATAGACCCCAGGTCACTCTTCAAACCCACCTGAAGGCTTTGGGAGAAGGCGTTGTCCTTCCTGGCTCTCAGATTCAATACAAGTAGCCAAATGGCTGCTATTAGCTTTGAATGAATCAACTTCTAGGGTCAATTTTCCCCTTCTCCCAAGAATTCCTTTCCAAAATACTTTTATAGACCATCTGACAGTGTTAAAATCACCTTAATTGTTTCATGTGTTTGTTGGTTGTTTGGTTTTAAAATAGTAAAATTCAAATTATTCTATCAGTAGTCAAGAAAAGTAACTAATATTTTATCAGTAATTCCCTATGTGAACCCAATGACTCAACTTATACACTGACATTCCTGCTGACTCCTCCTTCAAAACCAAAACTAAAAATCTTCATAAAATAGACCTTTCTTTTAAATTAATGCTTCTACCAGAATAGTATCTATGCTGGTCCTGTGTATGTGGAGAAGAATGCCTGGCAGAACATTAAATTTATTGATTATATTCTCAGTGATTTTCTTAGTGATAGTCAAACAGAAAACAGCTAATAAGAGAAAGAAAATTGTTTAAAGTCTTCTAGAAAAACAAGCATTAGGACGTGTTTTAATTATCTGATAATACACTGCTACTTCTCCCAGATAGTCTGAGAGGGTGGGGCCCCTAGTACTCCAGGAAGTCAGGAGAGTTTTCTGATAAAGCTGAATTTGTCTTCTTTCTCTACACGTATGTCCACTCACACCACCACACATACAACACACTGTCCTCCTCACACTAACACAGTTGCCCTTACCTGTAAACTCGAACCATCACCCTTAATTAATAGCCCTGACCTAAATTACCATCATTTCAGAAGGACCAGTAATGGGAAGCACCAAACAATAAGAGTGATTTTTAAGATGCTGTGATCTCCAAAAACAAAACAGAAAGCCCCACGTTGTAATTTCCCAGACATGCTCTTCTTGGCCAGTATAAAGCCAGGCACTTTCTTCCGGGCAGGCTGAGCAACTTCTTACACAACCACGCTCTGTGGGGTTTCCCAGTGCCTGTCCTTTCCTGAACAGTGTGCAGTGTCAGTCCCTTGGGTCCAATAGTGCCGAAAGGTTGCAAAACACCTTCAGAAGTTTTTTCTTCTCACATTAGAACCTCACAAAAGCCCAACAGGGATCAGGGAAAGTATCATAATTTTCAGTTTATAAGGAACAGAATCTTGCATTTCTAAAGGGTCATAAGTAGCTGCCCTGTGACAACCTGTGAACTGATGTGAGAACCCAAGAGATTTTGCTTCATTTTGGTTTGGTTTGGGTGGGATTGTTTTGTTTACTTGTTTGTTTGTGGATTTTTAATTTTTTAATTTTAAATTTTTATTTATTATTATTATTTATTTATTTTTGGTGCTGAGGATTGAATCCTGGGCACGTGCTAAGCACTTGTTACAGCACTGAGCTGAACCTCCAAACAACTCAAGTCTTACTTAATATAAGTCCAGCAATCATTTTTCAAGGATCCCTGTCCTCTTACAGGCACATTAATGAATGGGTGGAAATAAATATTCAGTAGTCAATGGCTTCTTATCATTCTCCATTCTTGCTTGCTAAATCTTCTTCCATGCTTGTGAAGTACCTGTGTGACAAATGGCCAACTCAGTCATGCAATCTGGGTCCTGCTGTTCATAACTCCTACACTTTACACTCTGAGAACAGCACCTCTTATAGCCTGTTTCTCAGACCTCCTCATTTCTGCCTGGACTTGTCATGACTGCCTGTGTCTACGTTGCATTTGCCCCTGGAGACTGCCAGACTTTACACAGGCTGGCAGGAATAATCCTGTCTGGTCCAGGCTGTTCCTCTACTCATTCCACTATTAAAATTTCTGTTAATGTATGCATGACCCCCTCTAGAGTATGAGCCCATTGACTGGCTGGTTTATCTGGTGTTTTCTGTATTTAACACTTGCTGGGAATTTTAGCATTGACATGTTTGTAGAACAAGGTTATTCTTTTAAAACAATGGTTATCTCGGCTAGGAAAGTGAAACAAAGGTGAGCCTCAGGAGGTATAACTTTCCTACCCAAACTGGCTCCGTGGGGACTGAGAAGCTAGGAAAGGATGAATTACCTCCTGTCATAGGTTATGAATTGGGCTGAAGATGAGAGTGAAATGCCAAAGAAAACTCTGCTGAGAGGCCTGGGATTTAGGGTCATACCTCTGGTTCCTGTGGTAGGTAGTCGCAGAGTACCCCATGCAGCTCCCCTCTCCAGAGGACCTGCTGTATGGAAGAAAGCTGACAGACTGTGTCCAGGTGCCACACCTCTGGATCCACTGCAGAGCTCACTACAGGTCACACTTCCCACTGGCTGCTGCCAGACAGTACATGAGGGGTGTGAGAGCTAGAACAAGCCCCTCCTGCCTTTCACAGCACGTGTTTAATGGGAAACTGCAGACCATGGAAGAGAAGGACACTACTGGCCTAAGATTTTCTCAAAACTGTGCTATGAGCCAAGGCTCTCTGCACTTCAGCCTTCCTTCTTGCTTTCCTTTCACAGTCCTGGGTCAAGGCTGAGGGTTCTCTGTGCTACTCATACATTGTCCTTCATACAAGTGTCCCCATTAACCCTCTAACTTATTGTATAGTATTAGCTCTCCCATGGCTGCAACATGATATCTGACACCTAAAGGGGAAAGCATTATTTGGGTTTATATTTTCAGTAGGTTCAGTCCATGGTCAACTGGCTCCAAAACAGAAACAGCATAGTACATTGGCGTGACAGAGGAAAACCGCCCACATCGTGGCAGTCAGGAGGAGGAGAATAAAAGGGAGGAGTGGAAGACAAGAACATTCCCTTTCAGGTCACTCCCCAGTGAGCTGTCTCCTCCAGCCAGGCCCCAGTTCTGAACAACACAGTTATAGACGAATTCATCAGCAGTCTAACCCACCGAGGAGAACAGCCCTCCATGACCCGGTCACCTCACAGACACATGAGGTATTAGGGGACACTTCAGGTCTCAGCCTTCACACCCATCGGGTCCCGTCTTCACAGCTGCTTTCCACAGGACTTCAATGAGTAGATTTAAGGTTTTATTCTGAAAGCTACATTTTAAGAATGCAACTGTGAGGTGGGAATGTGCTCAGTGGTAGAGCACCTGTCTGGAATGTGTGAGGTCTGGGTTCAACCCCAACACTGTAAGAAAAGAAAGAAAGAAAGAAAGAAAGAAAGAAAGAAAGAAAGAAAGAAAGAAAGAAAGAAAGAAAAGGAAGGGAGAGAGGGAGGGAGGAAGGAAGGACGAGAACAGAGAAAGAAAAAGAGAGAAACCGAAAATCTTAAGATGGGCTGGGAATGTAGCTTAACGCCAAGGTCTTCATTTCAATCACTAGCACCCCCACACCAAAACTAATAAGGCTAAACAAATAGGCTTGTTTCTTTGTATCTTAACTGCACACAGGAGAATGGAGAAGTAAAGGGAGCCCACAGTGGCCCATAACTGGCAAGAAGAATGTTAGGTTGCTGCTAATTCCAGGGAGAAAAGTAGTGTGGCCAAGTCATCAAGGCGCCACATGTGTGGAGAAGCCCGGCCCACACCTCTGACAATCAGGGCACAAACAATGCAAGCGTTGCTACAACTAGGCAGCCAAGGGGAGCAGGAGAGAAGACCGTAAGAATTACTTATGTAACCCTGATATAAGGTAACATCTCAATCGCTGTTTTGCTTTCCAATTTTCAATGAGCATGTCAAGTCATTTGTATTTTTGTTGTGTTTAGGGTCATTTGTGACCAGAAAGAAATATGAAAATCATAGGATTACGTCCTGAGAATTTTATTGAATGAGGAAGTCATTTAAATGCCAAACAGCAAATAGTTAATTTAAAAAAATAAAAAACTATTTTAAATAAAGATCACAAGCACCGTAAGACATGGTATCTAGTGTCCTAAAAATACTGCAGGCCGAACGCCATGTCCCTCTTACCCCTTCCTGAGCTACAAGTGAACGGGACCATCAGCCTGCACTTGATCGTGAGGCCGCCAAGGAGGTAACCAGACTCCTACTCCTTGGCACTTGGATAACTGGTATCCCGCTGGCTTTTTTTTAAAATCTCTATTGTGTTTCTGTTTGTTTGCTTGCTTTTTTTTGAGACACAGTCTTGCTGTGTGTCCAGCCTGGCCTTAAATTCTTGGGCTTGTGCTTCAGGTTTTCAAGTAGCTGAGGCTACAGGCCTATGCTGAGCTAATGTGGGCTATCACTTTGCCTTTCTCAAAATAACATAAATTTAAAACTATGAAAGATTTTTGAGCTCTCCCAACACAGCCGAAGAAAACCAAGTTTCTGTAGCCAGCAATGAAATTCTAGGTGACAGGAGACTTTTTGAGAGTAGTATAGTGTCTCTAGCTTTAGTTAACTCATTGGAAAACATGAAGCGCAATCAATTATGGCTCTCACACAGCTACTGCAGAAATTTTTTGTATGACCTTCTGAAAGGTTTGGCCTCCAACTTCTGAGAAACCTAGGAGCTACTCTTTGCCAGAACTTTTCTTTCTCTTGTTTAACGTTACAAATAGACTGCCTTTTTCTAGTCTCTGACTTAAAATTATAGAGTGATATTGAATAAGTTTTAACTTTAGCTGAAGATTCTACCCCCTCTATCAGGGTAGTCTCCCCAATATCAGCTGAGAAATTTTTGTCTGGCATGACACCCTTAGTTCACAGCAGAGAAAACTTGAGGTCATGAATTAGAAGATTTGTGCAAATAACACATTAAGAAAGTCTGAAATTAATTAATCATGTATCATATAAATTCAACTTGATCAACTTGAAAAGTATACTCCAATATTTCTGAGAAACAATGATTACAATAATCAAAATTCATCCCTACCCTCAAAGGGTAAAATATGATGTAATGTCCTTATGGTATAATTTCATTATGTCTACAGTGTGGATTATTGCACAGTTTCTGCCTTCGAGGGGTTTACATGCTAGTGGGTACAGGATTCCAATTTGTTTGGTTGGTTGTTTATTTCTCTGGTACCAGGAATCAAACTCAGGACCCTGTGCTTGCCAGGTAGGCACTGTGCCGCTGAGCTATAGTCCCAGCCCAGGACCTCAGTTTATGAAGCAGGTTTAATTACTGGGGCAGCATGAAGGGCAGGAGAGAGTGAACAAGCCAACACGAGTGGTTAGAGACCTTTCTAAAGCTGTCTTCTTGCTGCTAAAGGAGGGGAGCTGCTCCTGAGACAAAGACTGTAACTACTTCTTCGTACCCCTAGCACCTACCAGCAGGCTTACTGACTGGCTTATTGAGCTTTAACAAATGTCGCTTGCCCATTTTCTTACACAATACTATAGACAAATAGTTTTTAAAACTTGCAGACACATATAGGATCACACTTAATGTTGGTTTTTTGGGTGTTTTTGTCCCCCAATTTTCTCTATGCTTGTGTTAAATTGATTAAACCATGTGATACAAGAAAGAAAGAAAACTCTTGTCTTTCTATCCAAAAGGGAATTTTCCTTCAACACTTACTCTGTTTCACTGGAAAATAACTTGGCTTTTTGAGTATTTTATGTAATAAGAACAAAGCCGGGGCTGGTTTGCAGCTCAGCATTACAGTACTTGCCTAGCTTACGTAAGGCCTTGGGTTCAATCCCCAGCACTGGAAAAAAGTAATAAAAAAAGTTAAGTAGCCAGGTGTAGTAGGTTCTCTAGGAGGCTGAGGCAGGAATTTGAGCACAGCCTGGGAAATTTAGCAGTTTAGCAATTTAGCAAGGCCCTGTCTCGAAACAAGAAGTAAAGAAGGACTGGGATTGTAGCTCAATGTGAAGACCCTACATTCAATCCCCCATACTGAAGAAATAAACAGATAGAGAAACGAACAAATAAATACATAAAAGATAAAAATAGATTGTATATAGATGAATCATAATAAAAATCCTAAAAATAAATTCATTAATTAAACCTCTTTTGATCAGAGGGATGGCCTGGATCACTTTGCCCACATGGCAGGGTCAGGAACTGAAAGACTCACGACACATTATAAGGTTTATAACTTGGTGGCCCTTGTCTCTCTCTGTGCCTCAATTGTCTTGCTTCCTCCTGTCCCTGGTGTAAGCACTGGCTTGGGTGAAGAGTACCAACACTGCCTTGTTCTCCAAATACAAGAACTGTGCCACCCAGAGGCCCTGGCTGGAGGCCCAGTCACCACGAGCAGCGCAGACCTGAATCAGGCTGGGGCCTGAGCAAGAGCTCCTGCTGCTGCCGTCGTTGGCAGCATGCTGGCAAGTGTGTGACATGTGACATAAAGAAGCGCGCAGTGCACCCGTTCAGAAAGCCAGACCCCAGGCTGATACTTTCCAGACCTGTGACCGTCAGCGTTTCTCCTAATCTCTCCTGCCCACCTCTGAGAGTTACGTTAAGAATCAGATTGAAACCAGAAGGCAAATAATTTAATCTCTGCTTGTAGGGGAAAGTGACATTCTCATATATCTTTGGTCAGAGCATAGATTACAAGACTTTCTGGAGAGCAATTTGGCAGTAATTATCAGACTTAAAAATGCCCAGACCTGTGGCCTGGTTATTGCTCTTCTAAAAATTTAGCCTCAAGAAATAATTAAGAAAGTGCAGAAAGACACGTATAAAAGGATAATTACCAATGTACTGCTTGTAATAACAAAATATTACCAACAATCAAATGTCCAATAAGAAAAAAATTGACTAAATAAATTAGAGTGTACCTACATAATAGAATAGTATTCATCTATAGGTTCTGGAGATGTAGCTTAGGAGTTCGGTGATAAAATGCTTGCCCCATGTGCTTGAGGCCCAGGGTTTCATCTCCAGTACATAAGACAGAAAAGGCTATTAGCTCACAGCGATGGATAAAATATAGTTACTGAGAGTATAAGCAAGACATGAATTGTATATATGATGATGATACACACACGTTTATATACAGAGAAAACTGAAGGGGGGTGCAGAATCCTATTCATCAAGGTGAGTTAAGATAGCCAAAGAAATTTAGACTAATTTTATTTTCTGTTTCCTCTACTTAGGTGTAGGTGACCTTTTAACTTTCCTAAATGTGTGTGTACTTCTATTGTAAGAAGGAAAAAATAATTTAAGGTTTGCAAAGTTAGACACAGGGGACAAAAGAAGTAACTCAGTGGTTGAGCCCTTGACTCACATGCATAAGATCCATTTTCACACAGAGGAGAAAAGATAAAATATACAGAAACATGCTGTAATGATTGTTTTACAGACATAAAGTTTAACTAAGTTCTCCTAGTTTTTTTTATTGTGTTTGTCTGTTTTTTGAAATGGCATCATGTTATGCAGTTCAGGCTGGTCTTGAACTCACTGTATAGCCCAGGCTGGGCTCAAACTCACAGTGATCCTCCTGCCTTAGCCTCCCCAATCTCAGGATTACAGTCATGTGCCACAGTGCCCAGCTGTTCTAGTAGCTTTTATAGACTCTCTTCTAAGGGCATATACAGGTAAACTCTAAAGTGGCCTTTCTCAGGGTTATTATGTCACTTTAAGTGATTTAACAAGAGAAAATCTCTTTCTTCCATAGCAAGAAATTTCTCAACATTTAAAATACTGCACTACTTTATAATGAAATGGACATTTCCAGTGAGCTTAACTGACCTGATGAAGAAATTGATGGTGTCCATACAAAAGGTGATGGGAATACGATAAAATCTGATCTATTAAAATTTTCTGACAGTTTTTAACCCACAAAATACACATCATGCGGTATTCTAGAGCAGCTGCATCATTTGCAAATAGGAAGCTTCAGTTCGGGTTCTGGTTCCCATGGCAACTTTCTGCACAGCCTCAGATATGCACAGCTTGTCCATGCTTGATTTAATTCATGTATGAAATGAGCATCACCTTGGCAAAGCCTTTAAATGAAGTTTATCTTATGAACATAAAACTCTTATCAGCCTCCTGAAAATTGAGAAGGAGAATTTGGACAAAGAAAAAAAATGTTTTGATGATTCACTGAGGAGAACTTCTTAGCTCTTTTTCAGTGAGCTACTACAAACCAACTTTAAGCAAACTCCACTGCCTTAATGCCAACAAATTGCTGCTGCTGTTGAAATTTTCACTGCTAACACACACAGACAATTTATAAACACCACTGTTGCTCATTTGGGTCAAGTCTTCCTAAAAAAATTTTAGCTAACTTTAATTTAAAAGGCATCTTCAAAACACTACACAAATTTTAATGTAAAATTACCTAAATTAGGCATGTAGTATTCATTTTTCAGAATCCTGTAAAGTCAAATGCTAAAGTATATTTTATTGATTGTAAACACAGATAAATATATGGAAACACAACTGATAAAAGGAATTCCATGTCTAGTCAGGTGCAATGCTGTGTGCCTGTATTTATAATCTCAAGATTATAAATTTGAGGCCAGCCTGGGAGATTTAACAAAATCCTGTCTCAAAAACTAAAAAAGATGTAGCTGAGTGCAAAGGACCTGGGTTCAACTCCCAGCCCCACAATCAACTGATCAAATGATCAATAAATAAATTTTAAAAGAAGAGCACTCCAGTGCCCAAATTGGAACCTCTTTCATTTTCTGGTGCACAAGGAGCATTCAATAAATGTCAGGGACTTTCTCCTCTTCCCTTTCCACAACTGGAAGTTTACTGAACGAAGTAAGTAGTAAAATTTAATGAATAAGGTAAGTGAAGTAAGTAGTACAATTTAAAATTATGACCTTGTTTGAGTGGACAAACAGGAGGGGAATAGGCATTAAGACAGAACATTGCAATGACACAAGGTACAGAGACAGCATGACACATTTGGTTGGAACAGAGGTGTTGCCAACCGAGGAATGAAATACATGAGAGCGAGTCTGCTGTAGTCAGGGTTTACAGGGAAAGGATTTAATACAGGACAGGGTATGTATGTAGTATTTATAGTAATTTATAGAATTCTTTTATAATAGTCACTCAAAAAGTCAAATACAAAAGTGTAAGAGATCTGTCCGTGCGCTAGAGACCCAAAGAATCCAGCTGAAGGTCTGGATCCCAGGGCAATGTCCAGCAAGAGTCCAGCTGGAGGCCAAGAGACCACGATAATGTCTCATGCAGGTCTGTATCAAGGGTCTGCACCGGGGAAGCCCAAAGGTCAGTGGTGGCAGCTAGAAAGTCTGCACCAATGGGATGAAGGGTCTGCACTGGAGCCGGGAAGTGATGCTCAAGGGAAGGACCAGAGTTACACAGCCGTCTTCAGCAAGAGTGAGGACCTGAGCTCCTCTGACGGTTAGAACAGCCAAGTTCGTAACAGGAAAGCCAGCACAACAAGCTTCTCCAGGAGAATCAACAGCACAGCATCTTCCTCTCCAGTTCTCCCCTTCTGCTGTTGGCAGCGATCCTCAGGTGGGCCTTCCACACCCAGCACCACACTGATTTAGTTTAGCTGGGGGGTTACAAGTTGCCTGTTAGTTAATCCACCACAGGGTCCAATAAGCATTGATGCTTGAGTTTCACGTTATTCACCTGTATGTCCACCCCACTGAGTGAGTATCTATTTGTCCAATGTATATTATATCCAGCATGGATGTTGGGACCCTGTCAGCATCTCCAATCATTCCATGCCTAAAATCTCCTTCCTGATTTTGCTTCCTAGTTATCCCATTCAGATTTTATGGCTTAACACCATGATTCCTCTTGCCAATACTCTGAATTCCCCTGCACCAGCCTTGAGCTGACAAAACCCTACATGAGTGCGACTCTTTCCCGCTGCCAGGCAGCTTATCAGATCTGTTCTGTGCCTCACGCTGTAGGAGACGAGTAATAACTGGGCAGATTGGTATCATAAATTTGGGTCTTCCACCTGCTGTAACCCTAGCGCAGTAACTCTCCTAACTCTCACCGCATGAAACTAGTTAGTGTTCCTTCTGATGCAGTCTAGGGTCTGAAAATACATTGTTCCTTTTAGTGGGATCTTTTTTGCTATTAGAATGAAATTCTAGCAGTACACAAAGTATATTTTATTTATTGCTGAATTTCCAATGTCTATAATACAGATAATCAAACTTTTCTGTACCTTAGCATGTTCCCTTTTCCACAACAGCTTTAAACCCTCACCCTTTTCAAGACCCCCAGACGCACACACACACACATACACTGCAGGCTTGAGCCCAGGGCCTCTCCCCTGCTGGGCCAGCGTTCTAAGTCACAGTCACACTGCGCACTTCACATTTCGCGCAGCTGCATGTACCTCGCCTGTCCGTCAGCCCACCCTTCCTCACCCACCACAGAGCAAACGGAAGCCATCACGTAGGCACACCTCTTCTGTCTACGCCGCTACGGCGTCGGCTTGTGTTCTCAGCCCTCCCTTTCTCTTCTCACACAGAAAACAATAACAGTATCGATCACTTACTTGAAGTCAGACCTTCAGTGTCTACTACAGATTCTCTCCACTGTCGTGAACCCTGATCCGTAGCTAATCCTCTGCTCTTTCTTATGCTACATATTCAACCTTTTCTCTCCTACTTCTCATCAGGACTCAAACAAGCTCAAATCTTAGGGCTGGTAATGAAGGACTTCTGTCCAGTGCTGGTATCATTTCCCGAGAAACCTGACAGTGCTCGCTTTGCTCCTCCGTTCCCACTCGTTTTACTCAATCCCCAGTAATCTACTTTGCTGTTACGGTTCTGCCATCCATACATGAATAGATGCAGTTGATATTTTTAGTTGTATTCTAGTTGACTACCAGTCACTCTACTGTGGTTACTCAGGTCAGCAATGTAGCTCAGAGACACAGCACCTGCCTGGCAAGCACAAGCTCATGAGTTCAATCACTGGTACTAAAAATAAAAATTTTTTAAAAAACACTCCTACTGCGGTTCCTCCCTGTGCTGGTTCACTTCACCTTTCTGAATCTTCTTTTGGAATCTACTTCACAAATTTCTCTTCTTGCCCTCAGTCCATAGAGTGTAAATAGTAGCCTTTCTTTCTTTGCGTAATTTCTTTGGGTTATTTATTGTTCCTGAAATTCCAAAATCCTCCGAATTTTTAACATCCACTATTCCTATGAACCTCATACCCATATCTCCAACTATTTACTGCATGTTTCCAAAGTGATATTCACAAGCACTCTGAGCTTAAGCTTACCACAAACACCAAACTGACACTAAGTCTTACCCCACAAGTGACTTTCCGCTGGGGTTGCCTATTCCTGTAAGGGGCGTCATTGCTCAGCCATTTACTCAAGTTTGAACCTAGGAATCCTTCTCCCTCCCTCTCCCTCCCTCTCCTTCCCTTTCCTTCCCTCTCTTCCTCTCTTCCTCCCTCTCTCTCTCTCTCTCTCTCTCTCTCTCTCTCACACACACACACACACACATACACACACACTCACCAGAAAGTCCGAGTCAGCTGCTAATTACCACATATTCCTCTTAGCCAGTTCAATTGTCTTTTCAACCATCTCAGTGGCTGAAAATGTTCAAAGTTGTGGAGCTTCATAAGCCACGAGTGCAGCTAAAATGAGCATCGTTAGGAAGCTTAAGGTTCTGACTTCCTTTTTCAAAGACTGAAAAATATCTAGCAAAGGTTTGTTTTTCTTGCTATCATGTTTTTAATGGTAGCGTTGGCAAGATAATATCCGCAGTTTTCTCAGAACAACTTTCTGTGGACACACATTATTAATATTTGTTCATGCCCACAAGACTAGAAAGAAAGTGTTTTCTTTCTGCAAACACAGTCTTTCTACATCTTTAGAAAATAGGTTATTGTTTGGCTGGACTCATAGGAATATCTATTGGAATTAAGGATAACAAGGAAGAATGTCACAGAAATCTGATGTTTTGTTTGTTTGTTATCTATAAACCAAGCTCAAATCACCTGTGTAAGCTGAAGGTCACGAGTGGCATTACACGGGTCTCCACAGCAGCAGTGCCTCCTCTTCACTGTCTGTAGACACAGACCAGCTCGCTGACTCCTGGGCTACAGCTCTGCGCATTTGTTAGCATGATTCTGACATGTCATCAGTTATTCTCTAAACTCAGCACAAAGAGCAAAGAAAAGAATTTGCAAAGCTAGGGGTGACAGTGCATGCCTGTAATCCCAGCCCTTGGGAGACTGAAGCAGGAGGATCACCACAAGTTCGAGGACAACCTGCGTTACATAGTGAGTTTAAGGCCGGCCTGAACTTCCTAGTGAGACCCTGTCTCAAAAAAAAAAAAAAAGATTTGGCAAAACACCAACAGGTGAAGGATGACTGCACTTTTAGTGGAAAACAACGGACTGTCATCTACTAACTGGAGAGAAAGTCTTGATTGATACATAGAAGTAGTTAATTTATATATTTTAATAGTTTCTAGATCAATTAATGTGAAGAAATGGCACCACTTTGCCCAAACCCAACTGTAATCCTCAATTTCTCTTTCTCCTCACCAGCAAGACCAGACAGCTCACTTCACGCTAACTTCTAAATCAGCCCCACGTCCCCCATCCGCCAAGCTGAGTCCAGAGTCAGCCAATGCCACCTTCACGTGGCTAAGTTACAGCAGCCTCTAACTTCCTGCTTCTGCTTTCACTTCCCTTAGGATCTCTTTTCCATAGAGTAAGTAGCCAGACTGACCATTCTAAAGTGTGATTCAAACCATGTCACTCCTGTGCATACAACTTTTCAGGGACTTCTCTTCCCATAAAGGAAAATACCTGACTGCCTCCTCGTAAGAGGATCCCTCTGGCCTAGCCCCATGTCTAACCCTCGCTCTGCTTTTACCTTACCTCCTCTTCCTCTCCACATCTCCCCAGATGCAGCCATGTTTTCCTGTTCTTCAGTCCTGCCCTTATTGTGCCCTCTGGCTAGAATCTTCTGTCTGCGTTCTCCTGGCTGCTGATTCCTGGGCAGCTCTCGGCTCAGCTACCACAGGGGACTCCCCTAACTCTCACCGCATCAAACTAGTTAGTGTTCCTTCTGATGCAGTCTAGGGTCTGAAAATACATTGTTCCTTTTAATGGGATCTTTTTTGCTATTAGAATGAAATTCTAGCAGTACACAAAATATATTTTATTTATTGCTGAATTCCCAATGTCTATAATACAGATAATCAAACTTTTCTGTACAAGAGTAGATACTAAATGTTTTCTATTTTACAGAACATATAGTTCTTGTTGCGCTTCACAGCTTTAATGTTACAGCATGAAGTCAGCTGTAGACAATGAGTAAATGAGTGGGTATATCTGTGTTCCATTAAAACCAATTATGAACACATTAAATCTGAATTAATTTTAAATTTTCATAAAATATATCTCTTTTTGATTTTTTAAAACTAATATAACATTGAACTCATAATACAAAATCAGGCAACGTGCCAAATACGACTCTTAGACCATAATTTGCTAGAATGCTTACCTTTGCCCATACAAGGATTGTTATAAAGACACTTTATTTGGTGGAGGGCAACAGGGGTACTGGAGATGAACCGAGCATCTTGGCATTTAAGTACGCCCGCAGGGTTTTGTTTTGTTTGTTTTGTTTTTTATTCTGAGATAGAGTCACTGTAACTTGGAATCTTGCAATTCACTTACCTCAGTCTCCCAGAATGCTGGTATTATAGGCAGGAGCCACCAAGCCTGGCTAAGATTCTTTAAATGTGGCAGGGATGGAAGGAAGGAAGCAAGGGATGGAGGGAGGAAGAGAGGAAAGGTGAAATGGATTTCCCTGCTATACATTCAGAGACTTGTTCTGGGTCAAGAATTAGTATGTCAGTCCTCAAAATGGGCGTGGAATGTGTGCTTGGTTATTCGTTTACGAAAATACTGGATTGGTAGAGTAGGTCACCAGAACCACTGTAAGATGAGGAAATCTTGTAACATAAAAAGGGCTGGAGGCAGTGTGGTGATGCACATCCATAACCCCAGCTCTCCAGAGGTCAAGGCAGGATTGTTAGTTCAAAGGCCAGGTTAGGATAAATAGTTCAAAGCCAGACCTTTACATAGCGAGATTCTGTCTCAAAACCTTTAAAAATCCAGAAGGAACTTTTGATCACTTTAATTGGGAAAAAAAAGCCAGATAATTTGGGATAGTTTCAGTGTTCAAGAACAAATTTTGATGAGCACAGTGGTACATACCTATAACCTCAGCTGCTCAGGACTAAGACAGGAAGGTCACAAGTTTAAAGTCAACCTGGACAATTTTGTGAGAACTTGTCTCGAAAATGAAAAGAAAGGTCTGGCCATAAATATCTGGGGCAGAGTTCTTGTTTTAACACACAGGCTCTGGCTCTAATCCTCAGAACTGAAAAAACAAAACAAAACTAAACAATAGAATGGTGAAAAATTAAGATTATATCGCTCTTTAAATGTTTATGGATGAGACCCTTTGTGAAATAAAATTCTGAAAAACAATTATAAAATACTTTAACCTTTCTCTCCAACTCCTTACTTCACAAAAGTGGAAAGATTTCCTAAAGAAAGTAAAATCTGAGGAGTTTTAAGTGAGGGACATTGAAATGAATCCAGCTTTTTTATTCACACTATGACTGTTTTCCTGTGGCTGGACACATTCTTTGAAATTTTCCCACTTTAACGATACCTCATCCTCAAAGTGTTTGCATGAATAAAACAGATTTGACTTCTGTCCCTTAATTAAAGTGAGAAAAATTGTTTAAGTTAAAACAATTTAAACTTCCGGGAAGATGGCGACCGGGTAGGCAGCAGAGAGAGAACCTCCCAGAGGATTACCACCCAAACAATGAAATATACCAATATGAAGACAGAAATAAGGACTTCTGGGAAGAAGACGACCAGCCGAGAGAGCGAGTGCGGAGGGAAGAACGGCTTCAGCTCCTGAGCCCGACAGACAACGCGCTACTGGGACAAACTGCGCCAAACCGGGCAGCGCTCCGGGATCCCGCTCAGAACCCCACCCCTGCAGCCAGCGCTGCGCGAACTGGAGCAACAGCGACCGGCCGGCGGGATTTCTGAGTTGGGGAATATCTCCATCCAGGGAAAAACATCTGAACGGCACTCCTGTCTGCACGATCACAGGGTGAGTTAAGTGCGCGCTCTAACTGGTTTTTCCTGAATCAGGAAGAAGCTCAGCCCAGCGAGAGACATCAAAGCAGCTTTAAGGACTGCAGGATCTCCCGAGTGGGAAGACCTACTTAGGCACCCCAACGGGTTTTGTGAGGGGGGAAGGAGCTCCACCTAGGGAGGAACACCTGAGTGGCCTATCTGCAAGAATCCTGGGGTGGCGAGCTGTTTATTCGCCCCGGCCAGGTCTTGGGGTAGGGAGTAGAAGCGGAAATCTCAGCAGACAGCTTAAGGGACATTCTCCCAAAGAGAAGTAACCATTGGAGCAGCCTCTGCAGCAGACCTTTGCCTGCTGAACTGTCTGTGGAATTTATA
>PVLD010020096.1:0-34734 GCA_004027595.1 Dinomys branickii
AGACCTAATTTGCGGAGAAATCTCCAAACGGCTCTCCACAGTGGTTGCACCAGTCTGCATTCCCACCAGCAGTGTAATAGAGTCCCTATTTCTCCACAGCCTCGCCAGCATCTGTTATTGGATGACTTTTTCATACTGGCCAGTCTTACTGGGGTGAGATGAAATCTCGATGTTGTTTTTATTTGCATTTCTCGAATGCAGTAGAGGTGACAGAAAGTAGAAATCACCTGAACTCACAGCTATTTTGCTCTATGATCACATGTCAATTGTTTTATAATTTTTTCCTCTAGACTAAGAATTTCAATAACCTCATTCTTACCCAATAACTCTCTTTCCAGTAGGAAGGAATAAACAAATGTTCATGCTAATACTACAATTAAAAAAATCCATGAGCTAGGAAGAGACTAGGATTGGAATTTCTCTGCTGCATAGCAAATTTTGTGAGGACATTGGCTAAGGTTCTATTTTCAGGCTCCGTGTCTGAGGCTGTCTACACCGCAGCAGCCACCTTTGAACTTGGCTCCTTGACTCCAAGAAAACTGATTTTTGAATTAAACTTAAGATGATAGACACTATCTGGGTTGAAGGTCAGAAACAGATGCTCTTTTCTTTTGCTTTTGCAGAATGTATGTTTGAAAGAGGAAAAATAGTGAAATTCAGATTTAAATAGAAGTGGACTTAATGGGCACTCCTGTACCAAGTAGTTATCACTCTGATAACTATCAGAGAAGTACATTTTCTAAGTATCTCCCCAGCCTTTTGAGCTGGACCTGATGCTATCTTCTATTACAAATCTATTTAAAATTATTATGGTTAGTGGCATTTAATCTAAGAGTTTGCAGATTATTGAAGCCCTGCTAAGGGAATAATATTGTTAATTGTATTTAATATACCACATTTCTTCAAAACTAAGGACTATTTATTAGATGTTTGTTTCCTGTATACTGTAGAAAGAAGACACTCCCTAATTAAGCAGTTCCATACTCTTCCTGACACTTAGAATTTTTTATTGTATTCTTCTATAAAATATTATACATACATAAAAAGTAAACTAGCATAATACATTGGTTTAAGAATTCAAAAACCTTCATCCTGTTTGGGATCTCACTGTCTGAATCATTTTTAATACAGATTCATCGAAATCCAGATTTCTCCACAATTGGTCTCTGTGTGTTGGCAGCACACCACTTTAGAACGGACTCCCTGATTGTTCCCAGAATCTGAAAGATGTGATGCTGATGTTTTCTTGATTCTACTAACATGTGACAATGGAAGATCTCTCAGACAACATTCAGGGCTCATATGACTTCCTTGAATGTTGGGAATATGTCAGGAGTGGCGGTGGTCTGATTTTCACAAGAGAAATACAACTAATTTCACTTACTTAGTCTATGGAAATTAAATTTCCCCTACTATTTGACTATATAAAATTATAAAATGCATCTTAACTTCTGAGATGCTTACAGTTTTTTAAAACAGTGTGTCAGTCAATGAAATATAGCAATTTTAATGTATATATTATCATTTTTAAAACATGCTAATGCAATCACTATAGCTAATTAACAGCTAATTAATCTCCAAACATTTGGATAAAAGAGATTAAAACCTAATTATTAAAGAATATGATTAGAATCTAATACAATCTAATTCTTTTTATTCTTTACAAACTATCCTCCCACTTTGTAATATATAAGATGAAACTAACTTTCCAAAAGAAAATAACTGTAGGATGATAAAACAAAAGAAAGAAAAATCTTAGACTTGGAACCATGAGATCTGTACTTTTAAAGCAGACTATTCTAATAATTATCTATGTCGTATTTTCAAATTCCCTTTACATATCTGGCTGGACCTTGATTTCAGGATTTAAAATGGATGGTTGGACCTATTAAATTTAAATATGTTTTTTAGCTCTAAAACCTATCTGAGGTAAACATGATCAGTAATAAAAATGATCATGATGATAATATAGTACATATTTTAATCTAGTACTATATAAATATTTAATAATGAGAGATGTTACTTTAAATTGATAAGCTAAACATTATATATGTATATGTTATATATATTATAACTTTAACTTTTATTTTGTGTGGCATAGCTTTACACTTTTATAGATTTTTCAGAACCTTACCCATATATATCTTACTTGTTCTTGAAAACAGCTATGAGCAATGCAAATTGAACAAAGTTAGGATTTAAGAATTTTCCTGCTTAACCGTACTGGATTAGAAAGATTACTGAATAAATCAAAGCCAAATACATGATGTGAAAGTGGGAAGAGGCAAGAAGAAAAATCCATTTTCCATCAAGAACAAAGAAAACTTACTCAAGAAATTGAATATTACTATATATAAATGTTCTGCTTAAAAAGAGAGTCATCAGTAAAAAAGCAAGAGAAAATTGGCAGGTAAAAATGAAGTTTCCCTTTTTAAAAAAATTTTATCATTACTCAACCACATAACACTGATTTAAATGTGAATAAAAGGAAGAGGAGTCTCTAGTTGGATCAGTCAGATGCTACTATTTGTGGATGTACTGTATCTTGACAGTTCTTACTGTGCAGTTCCACAGACAACAATGTTTCTTCTTGGTATTGTATTTGAAACTTGCCATAGCTCTTCAGTGGTTGGAAAGCTGGGCACTCACTTTCTGATGCACAACTAGCTCCCCAGGTGTTACAGTCTTTTTGTTCCACTCTCACTTCCCTCCCTGGAGCTACATTTGCCATAGAGAGCACATTGCCCCTTAGCTACCTGCTCTTCTACAAAGTGAGATTATGCAAAGAGCATGAAGAATACCCTTCTTTATTTTTTATTTGGACTGGATAACTTTAAGAGCACCCTTTTAATATGATCACAGTACAATATTAGCAAGTACAAGATCTAGAGAAACTGTTGATACAAATTTTTACTGAATTAGTAATTAAGCTATTCTAATCTTCTACATGGTCATTTTGTCCATAAGAAAGATATTGAAGATACTACTTAAGTTGGAGAATATTGCTTAGTGATTAACAATCTTAGGCCATTAAGTAGGGTTCTAAGATTATATTCATATTGCAATCACTTTTTATGACTAAAAGGGAAAATCACAACTTTTTAACCTCAAGTGGTCTGTGAAAGATATGGTATAAGGGAATAAACTAATTTCTAAAACATTAATAAATTTCCAATCCTTTATAGTCTAACTTATTTAGTTTGCATATGGTGAAACTGGGCTCTGTGGAACAATGACTTGTTAGGTTTATGTAACTGTGAAGCTTAGACTCAAACATTGTGAACTTTATGTAATGAGTTCATGAACTGATTTTATGTAGGGAACCATAAAACACATATTAGCATCAGGCATTTTATTTATAATTTACCATGTTTATATAATTAGTAGTTTAGAACTGTAGGTAATAATTGTCAAAACTGGTAAAGCAGAGAATTAGACTTTTAGGCAGGTTTTGTGATGAAGGTGTTACTTGTAGGTGATTGGGATATGAATAGCTGGAGAAAGAAGAAAGTTTTGCTCAAAAGAAAAGGGAGAAAAAGAGGACTAAGACACGTAGCAGAGGTAATTGGTCATTCTGGGTTTCTTCAAAAGCAAGTGCATGCACACACTGAGAAACACAACTGTAAAAGGGAAAGACGGATGCTGTTACAAAACACATTTCCTGCTATGTTCATTATGTTGACTTAAGATTTCTGTAGATTACATATATATGCTAAATATAGGCTTATTCTGAATAGGTATCCTCAGAATAATTGGTTCACATTGTCAGAAGTTCAATTGTACTAGAAAACAAACTAGATTAGTTAAAATGGAAAATATATAACTTTTTGGGCATCTGTCTATCATATAACTAGTTGACAAAAAAATCAAGTTGAGATCAGTTGATCGTGGTCATCAAGCAAGGCAGTGGTCACCCCAAGTCTGCCTAGGTGCGGTTTCCTACTCCCAGGGAGCACCGGTTCCTTAGCAAATATGCGAGACACTGTCTTTATAAAAAATATTTTCTCTCCATGCTCCTTTTCAGCACAGTCTTCCAGTAAGTCCTTTCATATCTGCTGATTGCAAAGGTTATCATAAATTAACTCTATTTGCTTAAATAAGAAAGACTTTAGTTGGTGCCAATTGTCTTTTCATATCCAGCCATTGCAACTCACCATCACTTAAAAAGTTGTAACTTTGTTCAGGTATAAGGAGTACAAGGTTATGGGAGCTATATTCTTCTCTTTCGATTAAATTGCACATGAAAGCAGCATGTAGCTCCTCACTGTCCTTGAATTCACTCTCCATGAAAACAGCAGATCATTCTTGGCGTCGCTGGTGAACATAGGGGCTGGAGAACAGCACAGAAGTCAGGGGCAAGACCACAAGTGTATTTTGTCTAGAGTCCCATAAGAAGAGTCAAAATTTCCCTTGAAGAAATATGCTATGGGGGCTGGGGATATAGCTCAGTGGAATAAGCGCTTGGCTAGCAAGCGCAGGGTCCTGAGTTCGATCCCCAGTACCACACACACACACACAAAAATAGAGGTATGCTATGGCCCTGCCAGTCAGAAAGGAATTGGAAATAGTCTAGGTATTCAGTTTTGAATGTCATTCCATCTTTAGTCTTCTCTTCAACTCCAAAGAGACACGAGTCTTCACAGAACAGCATCCTCTCTTGGGCACTCTTTCTGCCACACAAAACTATGATGAACAAGAGACTAGGGAAGTTACAATAAGGCAGAAATAATGTGCAATTACTGGAGAGGATATCATTGGCTGAAAAGATGTAGAAAGCATAAAAACGTTTAAAATGCAGTATCACTTATTTCTTCTTCTGCATTCACGCTTGCAAAACAGTCACCTGCATGTGTTTGTACACATCTGTCTGGCTTCCATTTGATTAATTGAAAACTGCAGATGAATGTCTCATATTCCAGGTACTACAATGAGCAAGGAAAAAGAGATGCTCAGAGATTTGTTCCTGGCTATAAGGAGAATAAATCCAGCATCCGCTTACCAGTCTTCACAACCTTTTTTGCCTGTCTTCATGAATCTAGTTGATATGTTCTCATTTCTGTTTTCTAAACTCTGCATTTGGTAAATAATCTCTTTACCTGACATTCTTTCTCTACCTAAAACCACAGCATAAATCCAAAGATTTCCTTCGCACTTTTGGATTACTGCAAAGGCCTTCTAGCTACAAATGTTGGGAATCAAGACTCTAACATGAAAAGTTATTCTTAATGTTTTCCTTCCCCACGTGACAGTCCACTAAAAAGAATGGAACAAAACAGACAGATGCAAATGGAAAAGCTAAAGACCCGCTTGAATCAAGCATTCCCAGTGAGAATAAGGCTGGGTTAGTGCCAGATGCTTACTAGAAGAATGCTTTAGGGACGTAGTGGGTGGCCAAGAGGGAATTCCTGGAGAGTATGGGAGACTGAGTAACTAGGGCATAGGGAAAGGGCTGAAAAAGTGAACAATGCTACAGGAAAACAAACATGCTGTTATAGTTTAGCTCTATAGGTGGTACTCGAGCTAGGTTAGTGATAAAATTCATGATTCTACATAGTCTTTACCTTTCTTTTTTTTTGTCTTTTTGAGACAGGGGTCTCACTATGTAGTACAGGCTGGCCTTGAGCTCACTTTGTAACCCAGGCTGGTCTCAAACTCACAACGATCCTCCTGCCTCAGCTTCCCATGTGCTGGGATTATAGGTGTCTGCCGCCATGCCTAGCCTACATAGTCTTTACCTTGCTTTCACTGAGTTTTTTGGTATGTAAAAAAAGAGTTGGTAATATCTCCGTATAGCTACTACCGGATTAAAGAAATCATGTAGTAATTTTATCTGTCACATAAAAGTTATTCAAAAGTGTTCACATTATCATGATAAAACACCACACAAACACACAAGCACACTCTGATCTCTTACTAACAATCATTCTCTCTCTCTCTCTCTGTATTGTCTACATATCTACCTATCTTATCTATCATCTACCTATCTACCTACCCATCTATCTATCTATCAATTATCACTCTATTTTGAGGTAGAGGTTTGTTATGTTTCCCAGGCTGGTCTCTAACTTCTGGGCTCACATAATTCTCCTGCCTGAGCCAGTTATCACGCATTTTCTAGGTACTAGAGCAGATGTGGTACTAGGCACTGTGGAAAAGACAAAGAAGTGTTAAACATTGTCTAAAATGGTGGTAATTCTGATTTCTTGCCTGGAGCATATCAACTTAAAATATACTATGTGCTATCCTGCTTTGGCTAATGTGAGAAAGATAGGACTGTTTTATTTCACGTATACATGGCACGAAAGATAAAGTGCTGAGAAATGGTGAAATTGGCAGCTTTAAAAAAATTCAAAATTCTGTAAGCATTAGAACGTGAAAACGTTTGAGTCATAGGCTTGCTAGGGAGTGAGTGTTTAATAGGCGCCTTTGTAAAATCTCCAAACTGAGCTGTATCATTTTCTATACACGCTTAAATCTCTTAATTACAAAGCGACTTTAATTGCACATAAAAGTAAGCCTCTTCAGTCATGTTTTAATCACACATGAAAAAAATTAAATTTATCCCAATGTTATTTTCTGCATTTCAATTCTGATTTTTAAACTCTGGCATATTCTGTACCAAAAAATTGCTTTAAGCTAATGTTTATGCTTGCACATAATCCCACACTTTCAAGGCACCACTTAAAATATTCAGAAGAGCTTCACAAGAGGGAGCAGTTTAATTCTGTTGTTGACTCAGAGCCATTGTTCTTCACAGTTACCGCTCTGCTGGCATAGCCTACATACGGTCACTTGTTTTCCCAGTGTATGGGGTGATAACGCATTTACATTCTGGCTGGTGATGGAAGCTATGCTGTATTTTAGAGAAATACAAAGGGAAGATATTCTGCTTCTGGGGCAGAAAGGAGGACAAGATCAACATGGGAGGGTCTACAGATGGCATTAGACTAATCACCAAGGTTTGACACAGAGGAATCACTGACCTCGCAGTCATGAAATTCTCTTAGGGAGCCTCAGTTTCAAACCTGGGCTCTTTGTGATAGGCCTCCTATTGAAAGAGTGACTGTTAGAGATAACTGTGTATCGCAGTCAGGGGAGGAGGTTTTGCCAGCAACTTTCACCACTGCCATGCAGAGAGGCCATTCCAAAGCTCCCCATTGTCACTTGGAAGAGGTCTTCGATGACCCTACTTTGCTCTAATCACTGCTATGTAAGCCACGGGTCAAAGGGGGACACTGGGCAGTGACTGGTGATAGTCTAGGTCCATTAAAAGTCATTAAGTAATTTCTCGTGGCATTAGTATGTTTAGCAACAAAAACTCAAGGATTTTGATCAGAGTTACATAACTTTTATTTTTAATTATTTGTGTTTCATGTTGGAGTTTATGAACTAAGTAAAGTGGCTAAGGAAGGTCTTGTGCTCCCGCACTCCAAATAATAACACGAAGACTTCACTCCTCATCTAATTTTATTCCTTGGGAAATTCTATCCCGGGAGACTTGTGAAGTAACACGGTGTGAGAGCTTCTGCGTCCCTTCCCTTACTGGTCTAGTTTACCTGTTTGTGGGTACAAGCACTGGTGATAGCAGCGGCGCCAGAGGGAGCCACTTGCCCAGTTTTGTCTCAGCTATCTCAGTGCTATTGATAAGGCTTGAAACACAGAAATATGAAGATTTTATTTTAGAGTCCAGAAAGGAAAGGCAGAAAAGTAGATGATATGTAACATGTGTTAGCAGTAATTCCAAATTATGGGGACTAGTAACAACCACTTCATTTCTCCCACTTGAAATATTTGTGAATGGTAATTGTTGGCTATAATCCAAAAAGTAAATCTTATTTCAAAATGTGAAACTGTGTTTGCAGAAAGAAATATTACCTCTGATCCCAGCATTGTCCCTTTGCAAAATACTATTACCAAGCGTGTATGCTTGAAACCTATGCCAGCTTAGTTTTTGTAATGTAAATGATGTAGGAAGAAGAGGAAGAAGAGAACTGTTTAGATGCACACACTAGTGTGCTCAGATACATCGTCTCTCACACTCACTCTGTCTCACTTGCCCTCTCTCTCTTTTCTTTCCTTCCTCTTTTACAGACACACACACACACACACACACGGGCACACACATGTGCACACACACACGTGCATGTGTGCACACACACACAGGCACACTCCTCCTCTTTTACACATACACACACATACTTCACATATGTTTCTATTGATGATTTTGTTATAATCCATTAGAACACGGGTTGTACAGACAGCAGGTAATTCTGCTTTGGAGTTTCAAAATGCGGTGGAGAAAAATCAGTACATCAAAAGATAAATAGAAGGCATGCGTGTTTATTAACATCCCTTTTCATGCAGAGTAATCATAACCTAGAACCTTAGGTAATATTCTCAATAATTTCTCTGATGAAATATACTGTGAAAACTCTTTATTTTGGCCAACTGTAACCCAAATAATAAAACCATCAGGAAGACAGAATTGCTATAGTTCTTTGAGCAAAAGGGCTGTATTCCTAGTTCTCATCAACACCCCTGCTTTGACAGTATCAGATGAATCCCATAACACATGATCACAAAATGGAATTCTATAAGATAAAATAAAATAAATTCTGTTGGTTCATGTAATGGCACTTTGCTGGCCCAATAGAGTCTTTAGTGTAAAATCCAGACAAGAAAGTTTTTCTTAGATATGTTTTCATATAATAGTCATTATCTTCAAGAACGTAATTCATTATTTGTAGTTTGTGCTTCATAGAAAACAGAGAAAATGAGAGTAAAGGTTAGTTGTCCTTGATTTCTGATAGCGTTTATCCTTCTTTCTTAATATGAGTCTTTCCTTCTCATCTGTATCACTGTCCTGGTCAAACTGCTCTGCCACTGAAGGCCTATACCTAATCTATCCATAAGGGAAGAAGCTGAGAAGAATAATTAGGGACAAAATGTGATTGCAAAATGATTCTAATCACGTGTCCTTCTCTCTTCTCTCTATGTGACTTTAAAATTACAAATTTGCCTCTGAGGGATGGAAGTATATATCATATCTTTTCTTATCCCCCTGTTGATTTTGCTTGAATTTTTAATATAATACTTCTCAGTCTAGACAAATGGACAATCACTGAGGAAAGAAGCCATAGAAATTTTGTCAGGTGTCAGTACTCTGGTAGGCATTGATTAGCTTCCTCCAGAAGCAGTAGCACAAGATTCTAGAAAATTCTAGGTGGTGACAGTGGGCTGAGAGGGGAGCTTTGGACCTGAGGTTCTCAATTAGTCTTCTGACTCCATGGACAGAAAGTTCCCAAGGCCTCTCCTTCCTGGGAGAGAATGAAACAGGAAGTCACAGTGGTGACAGTGGCAGCGGGCCAACAAATAGAGAAGTTGGTGTGAAATTTGGACAAGGTATTGCCAGAGTACCTCAGTGGCATCTCCATAGTTATAATACTTTGAGACGTGTGATGGACTGGAGAGGAGAAACACAAAGCTAGAATCCAAAATGATTACCTTCATGTCTTCCTCTTGAACTGTGGCTGGTAGCAGCCTTGCGGTTGTATCACTGACTTCCAGAAGAGAGGGAACTGCTTGAACACTGATGTGAGTATGAGGAGGGAGATATTATTACACACTTCTCTTGCTTCCTATGAGCAAACAGCTGGCCCAGTCCTGTAGAATGTTCGGTCTCTTGCTTCAGAATGATGAAGGAGCTATGTTTGTATTAGAATGGAAGAAGGAACAATGCCCAGAGCGTTAGGATAACCATGACTTTAAGGGATCAGTGTTCCTTCACAATCTTCCATGAGCTGCTGCTTGGTTTTATTTGACAGCAGGTACATGGATGCTTTACATAAGCATCTCAGGGCCTTAAATAAGAAGCTAGAACTACATTGTGTGATGAACGTTTCATGGTTAGTTTTGTCTTCTCTTTGCTTCCCTTTTATGTTTAGCAGGAAAATTCTTGAAAATAAAAGGATCTGCACACTGATGTCTTTCAGAGAGATGGGAAGCAAAATCTCCATTTGAAATCTGACTTGGAGCAGCAGCAGTACCACGAAGAGTGAAGTGGGTACTGTTGAGAAGGTGCAGTAGGATTTAGAGCCAGAAAGACAAATGATAGATAAGATGAGTAGATAAGAATGTCTGACTTGGAGTGAGACCTTGCAACAAGGTAGCGGGAGGTCCTGGGATGTCTACATCTGAGTAGCTCTATCAGTGAAGTCTCCTGATGCCCATATACTAATAAACTGAGAGAAGAACTCACAATAGAGGCAAAAATAGACAAAAGGGCGATGAAGGAAGAAATTGCAAAATGAGCAAAACTCCTTGTTATGGTTGATACATTGTGTCAACTTGGGGAATCTGGAGGTTTAACTGAGTGATTCAGCGGGAAGCCAGAGTTTTTACTTTGTACACATCCTGAGCCTGTGGAAAAGGAAGGCATGGAGATTGTGTGAGAGCTACACGCCCCCTGGGAGCGGGTAGCCTGTTTACAATGTAAGGGAAGAGAAGAGGCTGCTTGCAGCCATTCTTCCCTTTTGGCTGGTTGCTTTTGCTGTGCTCTGCTGTCTTGAACAGTTTGCCCTCTGCCATGCATCACTCTGCCTCTGAACCAACCAAGTATGGACAGAAACCTCCACAAACTGTAAGCTAAATGTACCTTTCTTTCCTTCATTTGGGGTGTTGGGTATTTTGTCTCAGCAACCAGAAAAAAGTAACCAAGACACTCCTCCTTGTGCTTTGATTCAATGTGTATCAGACAATGTCAGAACATTTGGGTTATCTTGGAAAACACGTTTGTTTTCCACACTAATTGTGATTAAAGGGTGATTTTACATACTCAGATTTAACATCCCTCCAAATAATTATAGTAACTCAATGGTATATGGTTTAATTCTGGACCTTTAAGCAACGCTTTCAGCACAAACCTCCTCTATCAGTGCAAAATAGGTAAATTTACAGCTCCCTATTATATACAGATTGCTATTTAAATCTAATAAGATGGCAGGGGTAGGAAAAGGTAATAATTTAAAGGAGTTGGCAGGCATTATATCTTTTCTCTGGTCTTTTCAAGTTTTTGATAAGTAGCTGAATTGTGTGAAGACAAATATTACTGGTTTTCAGAAATATAGGATGGAAAAGAGCACAGTATGGTGTCCTGGGTGCTGGACTTGAAGCTGGATGATACCAGGATCACGCTAGCTGCAGATAAGCTTCAGCATTTCCATGTGTTAATAACTGCGGGAGCCTGCCTATACTAATTTCAATGTCTTTACATATAAAATGGGAAAGACAGCGTATTCTTGTCTGTTTCATGAGGTAGTCGTAGGAATCGAATGAATCAAAGTCAGAATACTCATTTTATGTATAGACCTTATAGTCAGAACGAGCTTTGTGTGAATTTTCTCTCTGCTTTTTTTTTCTCTTTGTATCTTAATTTCCTCACTTATGTAGAGAGATAATGACAGCTATACCTTTGTAGCATTGCAAGGTAAATATATACATAAAATGCTTGGTGCAGAGGTATTAATCCATAATAAGCGTGTAAAGAAAATAAATATTAGCTATTACTAGGTGCATTATTGTGGTGGGCACCGTGCAATTTATTTATTTCAGAAATAATAAAAGCATGAACTTCACAGAAAGAAACCTCAAAGCCCAAGCACTCTGCGTCTCTGCACCACACCAGTTTATGTAAGTTTATAATTTGGAATACCTGAGTGTATATTTTACCACCAAATTATAGGAAGTGCTTTCTGTTTTGGGAAGATTGCTGCCCCAGAATTTAGTATGGCATTGTTGTGGCACATCCGCCGGTCTGTCCATCCACTCATCATCCACCTATCATGGCTTTGCTTCTGCGGGTTGTTGCGCTCCCCACTCTCTTCTGAGGCCTGTCACACAGTTATCAGGAGGATGCGTGAATGTCATGCTGCCTGTACAGGTCTTTCTGGCCACAAGGAAAGTCTTGCCAGTACCTTATTCCCATTCCATACCCTCAGACATGTTTGCTTAACTCAAGGCAAATTTTTATAAGAAAGAAGGGCATATAAATATTTATTTTCTCTTTTTGTCTCTCCTTTTTTCTGCTATTACTCTTTTTTTCTTCTCTTTTTCTATCCTGTGCTTGACCAGTCCACATTATTCTATTGTATCTTGTTTCTTTATCCTTAATACACATATTTTTGCAGCCATTTAGGTATTATTTACACATTTCAAATACCTTTTTGCTAATTGCTTTTTCTTACATTTATTTATAACTTGGCAAATTTACATACAAGTATTCAGAAAAGTAATGATATAAAAGTTTAAAATTTTTACCTTTCTCTTTATTGGCCACTCCCAATTCCCACATATCCTGTCTCATTCTTTCTCTTAGTGGATATCTGTGGACCGACAGCTGTTCCCTGAATTCTACTTTGCTTTCTCAGAGCAAAATGACATAAAGTAGGTCCTTAAAGAGATCCAAGCTTTGGGATGCCACAAATTGTTTTCTGTGAAATATGACTTCTACTTTGCTCTTAAGGTTCTAGTCTCTTATTTTTGCCCTTCTGTTGGGTTTGACAGCATGGAATCCTGAGGCTTATCAGAGATCCTGAAGTGCTGTGTCTTGCCCCTCTGCAACTCTTCAAACTAACTCTTCATCTGTGTGATGCCATCTACTTCTAACTTCCCCATCTCCATGGGTGCCACAGCACCAGGGATTTTGTCACTTCTCCTTCTCTTCCTGTCTTCATCCACGCCCAAGGCAACCTTGTGCAATAACACTCTGTGCCATTACAGCTTATTATTTTTTATAACCCTAATTTCTTCTAAAATTCATGGGTGCAATAGCAAATAGACTAAATATGTGGCCCTCCTGGATTCTCAGGACATGTTTGGAAGGCAGATGAACCACTCTGATGCCTTCTCTAGTAGTTTGTTGTCTTGCTTATGGACTAGACTTTCTCTCAACCTCTGATGTTGGGTTTGCACAGACAGCATGGTACATGCGACCTGGTAATGAGCAGCGATGTTGAGATAGAGTGTGGCACCTGAACTGAGTCACTATAGAAGAGTAGAAATTTACCCGTTATTTGGTTTCTCCAGTGGGATATGGAGACAAAGGAATGGCTTCTTCTGGACGTGTATGTAATATGGTACGAGAATCCAATTTTTCTGCCTGTTTGGTTGTCTGAATGAAAAGAAGAAGTTGCTTTATACTGCAACAGATAGATAGTATTGCTTTCCGAATTGCGTAAGTGGACTGTGGAATCCGGCAGACATAGGCTCCACTCCAGCCTTGTTTCGGGACATGTCATGATCTCAGGTAAATTAACTGACCTCTTTCATCACCAGTTCCTTAATCTTCCACTTACATTAATGGGCACCCAGTTCATTCATGCAGGCTCAGCTCAGTGAAGCCTGCTGCCTTTCATTCTTAACTTTTCCTGGACAGATACTGACTTGCTTGCCCAAGAAGCTTGTGATGCCTTTCACTGGAGCTTGATATGCTGACTATGCCAGGCGGTATCGATGTTTTGTCTTTCATTGTCACATTATCCTCTTTGGTAGAGCTATATCTCATGATCCAGATTTTGAAACACTAATTTTCATGCCACGGGCATACATCTTTCTTGATATGCCTTTGTGAATTGATTTTCTGGTTCATTTTTGTGTTTTCATATACCCTTTACCTATTATAATTTCATCAGATTCTTTCACATTTTACTATTTTCCTCTTGCTGGCTTTTTTCCTATATTCATATAGTCTTACACCCTGAGATTAATATTCTTGCTGGTTTTCTTCCTTTACTCAGATATTCTTAGTCTCCTGAGGTAAAGAATTTAGACACCAAAATCAGAATCTCTGCAAGTTTTTAGTAAAGAATGAAGGCATTTCCATGTTATGATTTAGACATCTTATCATGAAGACAGAATGTCATCTGAATAATCAAGACATTTACAGAATTGGTGGTAATCACTTCAGAGATATTTAAACTAAGGGTAAAATTGTCCATATTGAGAGATAAAGAGAAAAGAAAGGTATGGGGAAATAAGACTAATAATGTAAATCAGATAGAATTCAAAGTTTAATTAACTAATTTCATCAAGAGTATTTAGGGTGGTAGACTAAATTTTTGATCCTTGAGACACAGCAGTGAACTAAATAGACAAGAATCTCAGCACTCATAGACGATAGCTGTGGGGAAGGTAGAGTATAAACAAAATTAATAAATGATTTGCATAATTTTTATGAGGAACATTATTGGTGAAACAGTAGAACGGGGACAGGATATGGATAATATTGGGGAGAGGTACCACTTCAGTTCAAAGTAAAATGGTCAGTTAGCATCCCAAATGATATGAGAATTGGAACAGACTTAAAGGAGATAAGGTAGAAAGTTATGTGGTTTCTGGAGGAAGAACTCTTTAAGGTGGAGGGAGAAGCACAGAATTCCTACAGTGTGGAAATGTCTGGCTGTTCCAGGAACATCACAGAGGCATGAAGGGTGCATAAGGAGGGAGGGGCAGACTGTGAAGGGCCTTGTATGTCCTTGTAAGAAGTTTTGCTTTTATTTTGATTTAGTCAAATTCTTAAAAGTTTGTAACCAGAAGAAAAAAGTATAATCTGACCATTAAATAAGAATAAGGTTGGCTGCTATACTGATAAGAAAAAGCAAGTTTTAAAATGGTGAGGCCAGTGAGATGCCACTGAAACAATCTGGGTGAGTGACGATAATGTCTTTTATTGAGTTGGTGGTGTAGAAACAGTAAAACATGGCTGGATTCTGAAAATATTTTGAGAACAGAGCCTACAAGATTTGTTAATGCAAGTAGATTTTGGGCAAATGTTTGAGTCACGATAACTCTACTTTCTCTGGACTGAGAAAATGAAGGGATGAAGTTGCTACTAACCATGGCAGTGAAGGCGAAAGATGGAGCAGATTTTAAGGGAGGAATATTGGAACTTCAGTTTTGGATACAGTAGGTTTGAGTGGGTCTTTTAGGAATCCAAGTAGAGATGTCTAATAAGCATTTCCACAAACGAATGGAAAGTCAAGAGAGGGCGAGGCTTGAGTTAGGTATTTCAGAGTTGTTGGCTTAGGATGGCTGTGAGATTGGACTTGATCACTCAAACAGAAGTATAGATAGAAACCCAACATGGGCAGTCCAACCCCACACTTGAAACTGTAATTTTTTGCCAACTCCTCATCCCTGTCAGGGTCATCTTCATCTGTAAAATTGAGATATCTTCCTCTAGGGACCTAGATGGTATAGGTGAAACACAAGAAGGGGTCACAATATTCAATGAATGTTTACATTTAAACAAAAATGATTACAGTAGAAAACACATTGCCATGAATGCCACTAATAATGCACCCATACACAAACTTACCCCATCATTTGCACAAATGTCTGCCCTTGATCCCAGACAAAAGGCTGAGAAATGATTGCACTAATTTCTGCTGCAGTTCTGGAAGTCCATTTTCATGACTATAAGGTGTGATCAAAACCATGATGAACGTTACTGCCCAGTTCCATCCAATCAAATGCAGGCTCCTAAAACATGGTGTGTCTTCCTCCATCTTATTCACTGGGTCTGGCATTGTGTGGCTTCTGGGTCCTCCCCAACGTCAAAAGAACCCTGAAAGGTAAACATTTCCCATTGAACCAGGACATTACGGCATCCATAACGGCCCAACTAGAGACACTTAAAAATTTCAGAACTGCTTTGGAAAGGGGCAAGAGTGGGGAGAGGGTGTTCAAAGTGAGGGGCAGTATTCTGAGTGTGTTAGTGCCAATGTGTCTTTTACTGTAATAAACTGTTTAAATTTAGATATTCACCAATTTTTTAAAGAAATCATATCTTGTCTGTGATACTTCATTGGGTTTCTTTTATCCTTTTAGAAAAATGATAATAAACTTCAGAACTGGCATGGAAGGGCCAAGGGAAAACTAGGCAAGCAGGAGCATCTTCTTCATGAGTTGTTTCTCTCAAATGATATTTCTTTTAGTTTCCCATTTTCTTAATGAATCCCCATATTAGGTAGTTCAGGAATATTACTTATGATTCCATTGCTGACCTATGTCACATGTGATACTGAGGTATTGCCTGGTAAAAGACATGTAAAAATTTACATGCAACATAATATGTTTATTACTTATTTACACATCATTTTAGAGCACGTGGAAATCAAGATGGGAAACAAGAGGCAGGGAAATACGAGGTTGCGCATAATTGCACCTGCTAAAATACAAATGGTGGGCTGGGGATATAGCTCAGTGGAATAAACACTTGCCCGGCAAGTGCAAGGTCCTGAGTTCAATCCCCAATACCCTTTCCCAAATACAAATGGACGCTTGCACAGTCCATGCACAAATCTTTCACCCCATTAAAATATGTAGTTTAAATGAGTTTAGTGTATTTTGATAAAGATATAAAGAAACCCCAATGTTCATTTTGTCTGAGTGCTTTTTTGGCATCTCATATAGAATTATTTTTATGTTATCATGGATTGAATTATGATATTTCAGGTATCTCTCTTTTAATTCCATTCTTATTTGGCCAATAATAGCAATGCAAGTTTTTACAATGGTTGTGGAAACATTTTGAAGACCATGTCTGCAAGTCATGTACAGGGACTTCATTATTTGAAATGACTACTTTGTATTGTTTGCTTATAGAAGATGATCCACTTTTCACACCAGGTATTATACTTACCTATTCATCACGTCGCAAAGTACTTATTACCTGTGTTCTCACAAATTACAATTTGCATTAGTCATCATGCTAGTGAGTTCAATATTCTATAAAATCTAAGACAGTTGTGAAAGTAAAAGATAAAGACAATTTTAATGTCTTCTGAAAGGATTGTCTTCTATTTAATATCATGGGGCTAAATAATTTAAAAGTATCACCTTGTAGGACAAACCCAAAATACAAATAAAGAGAAAAATTAAAGATAGAGAATAGGAAACAGGGAGACAGCTTTTCCAAGTGAGAAGGGAATGAAAGGATGGAGGTAGCGAGAAGGATGGGAAGGGAAGTGAATGACGAACTATCGAGATGTGTTACAAGGTATCCAATCCTCCTGCGCTGAAAACATGCGCTCATACAGACAAAAACGCAACACAATAAACATTTACTAATTAAAATCGTTTTAAAAGCTTTGGTGCGATACTTCAGCTCAGTTTTGTAAATAATATATTCATGTTACAAAAGAATGTTTTCTTATTTTTCTTAAATATCTGAATCATATAATTATTTCTAGTTTCATAGAAACAATAATTTTCTTCATAAGATTAGTGATTCACATTTTCCTATCATTATATGGGTTTATATCATCTCTTAGAATATATTACGAGATGCTAATACTAATTATTTGAGTTGCCTAGTTGCATATCATATACTATCCTGCAATAGAATAATTTATAAGAAACCACAACAATTGTTTGCAGCTTTGAAGATTATATTTGGCTCTTTATCAGTGATACGAGGCTTTTGTAATTTATAAAAATTTAATCTACTTCTAACATACATGACAGATATTGTAATATAAATTGTCAAGGGAATACAGCATAAAATTTAAATTCACTACATTCTTTATATATTTTATTTCTTCTTTTTTTGTAAATTTCTTTCTTTTCTAAGAGTATTTTACTCCAACTTTTTCTGATTTTATTATTTTTATATTATTTCATTATTTTAAATACAAATATATATGCATTAATAATAATACAACTGAGCAGAGAGAAAAAATTAAAAATTATATTATCAAACAACTCTTTATTTATCCATTCTTAACTTTCTCTAAATCTTTCTGTGAATAATATTTGAAAATCCATGTAAGAGTAGTGTATAGAAATGTATGTATTTGTCATAAACAGTTTCCAATGCTCTTACATTTGTCTCACAAGTTTATATGTGAAATATTAGAAGACATCATTAGTTCCTTTCTTGGTGCTACAATTTAAGACTTTACTGATTGAATTTTTGAAGAGCTTTTTATTTTATCTGTTTTTAAAATGAACACTGCATGTACAGTATACAATTGCTTGATTATTCCTCAGTGTAAATTCTCCTCAGGGAATTTTTTGGGTGAGGCTATTTAGATTTTCAGTCTTTTCACTGTGTATTCTTGAAGCGCTCTCTGTAAGGCTGCAGCCACGTACCGTCCCTCTGGCAGAAAGTGTGGTGTCCTAGTTAATAATGAATGTTGTGCTCTTTGGTATTTTCCAATTCAATATAGGTGGCTTTATTGCAGGTCTTTGACGACTAATGATATAAAATATTTTTAGATAGGTTGATCCCACTTTTGAGATTTAGGTAATCTTTCTAATCTGTTGCCTTTATTCTGTACATCTATTCTAAATAAATATATATGGCTCCTATACACTTTCTCTGACATCAAGCTTTAGATTCTGTGACAACAAACTCTACACGTTCATCTGTATTTTCTTTAGATAACCCTGTCTTCAGTTTTTTTTACAATTAAATGTTTATTCCATCCAGAACTTGTTTTGTTGTGAAGTATAATGCTCTAAATAGTAGTACTGAAAAATCTGTCTTTATATGTTAATTTGTGATATATTCTTTATTATGTGCCAAAGCCTTACATTTGCTAGAATCTTCTGGACTTTCCACTTACGGTTTTCTGATCTCTTTATTTGGGGAAAAGACTGCTTTGATTTAACTTACTATATATTCCTAACATTTCTTACAGTGTAAAGTGTTGCAGGGCGTGAGCATCACTCTTGTCATTTTCAAACATACTTTTCTATTCTTCCCAACTGTTTCTTTCAGGTAAACTTAAGATGTTTTTCAAGTTAAAAATAATGTAACTTGCAGGTTGCACTGATGAACAACTGTTGTCACAGAAACTCCTGAGTTTGAGGCAGGAGGTTTCCCAATTTGAAGCCAGCCAGGGCAACTTAGGAAGAGCCTGTCTCAAAATAAAAATAAGGGCTGGAAATGAAGTTCAATGTCAAATCAGTCCAAGTCCAATCATCAGTAACACAGAGAGAGACAGAGAGAGAGAGTGAGGGGGGGGACTGTTTACATAGTAAACATTAAATTATTCATATTAAATTAAGCAAGTAAAATTTAAATAATCATATACTATTACATTATTGGAATTAGGAACCTAGCCTATCTCTCAATTTTTAAGTCATTTTTATTACATAATTTTTCCTTTGAAATAATTTTAAACATGTGAAAATTTACAAGAGGAATACAATGAATTGCTTTCCTAAGCCACGGAAAAGTAAGTTAGCCATCTCTCCTTCAAATACTCTAGTGAGAATTTCTTACAAATAAAGACATTTTCTTTCCTGATCTCAGTAGTATCAAAACTAAGAAGCTGACATTGATATAATATTCAGTCTAATCCTCAGTCCCTATTCAATTTTTGCCAAGTGTTCCAACAATATTCTTTATAGCAAAGGGGAACAGTTAAGAATCATTTTTGTGTTTAGTTTCTATGTTTCTTTAGTTTTGTTCAATCTGATATAGTCCCTCAATCTTTTTTGTCTTCACACTTTGACATTCTGAGGATTTACAGGGCAATTGTTTTGCACTCCTTTCGTTTGGATTTGTCTGATGTGTCCTCATGATTAGTGTTATCACATGTATCACCGAAGGGATGCTGTGGCCTTCTGATTGAGCTCTAGTAGTGAGTCTTGGCTGTGAGGGTGTCCTGAAGTCTTCTCCCCTGCAAACTATCCTTTCCCTGTTTATAATTAACAAGTATAGTACCTTGGAGGAGATATAGGTAGATCATGCATAATTATCTTTTAATTAATTGGCTAGTTTTTATTAGAATATAATCACCATATTTTTTATTTGGTAAGTTACAATTTATTACATACTATCATTTCATTCTTTGATGAACAAATCTGGCCTTATTTGATGAGTAGGAACACTTTGAGCAGATCTTGTGGCCTTATACTACACACTCATCATGCGTGGAGCACTCCCTTGCTTTCTGGCACAGCGCGCTAGTCCAGGCCCATCTAGTGCTTTTCCTTCTCAGCCCTGGATCCAGCTATTTCTCTAAAATCTGTGCTTTTTAAAAAAGAATCTACTTTTTTGTTTGTTTCTCCTGGAAAAAGAATAGTTTGGGGCAAATATAAAGTTAATTATCTGTTTTTAATCATAGAGTTGTCTCAAGTTTAGCAGCACACACACACACACATATAATCTTTATTATATAACTATCATATTTGTATAGGAGATGTGTGAAGCTCACCAAATTAGTATTTTTATTTGTTATGGTTGATACATTGTGTCAATTTGAGAAGTTCAGAAGTCTAACTCAGCAGGGGATCAGAGTCCTCACTTCCTAACCATCCTGACCTTGTGGAAGAGGAGCCCATGGAGATGGCTTGGGCCAGTAGCCAGCATACAACATAAGGGAGGAAAAGAGGATTGCTTTTCCTCTGGTTGCTTTTGGCGTCTTCTGCCACCTTAAAGTGTTGCCCCTCACTGTGCCACCCTTACTTGGAGCCGGCTGATTATGGGCTGAAACCTCCACAAACTGTGAGCTAAATAAACTTTCCCTTCCTTAATTTTGGATGTCAGGTATTTTATCTCAGCAACAACAACAAAAAAGCAACCAAGACAGTATATTTCATCTTAGTAACCATTTTCTATTTTTGATATACAAATATAATTTAATGTTAAATTAGTTTTAGACTTACAACAAAACTGAATGGAAAGTAGAGAGATTTTTCTATATATACACAGTCTGCACAAATATAACTAGCCTCTACTATTGCCCATATCCCGCACTACTGGGCTACATCTGCTACAGTGAACAGGCCTACAGCGAGAGTACTATCATTCATAGCCCACAGTTCACGTTAGGCTTCAATGCTAACCTTGTGTGCATTCTATGATTTGGTTAAGTGTGTGGCATTTACCCACTCTCACAATGTCATACAAAATAGTTATGCTTTATTTATCCCTGCCTCTCTTTCAACCTTGGACAAACACTGATTTTTTAGAAAAACCTCTCTAGTTTTACCTGTTCCAAAATATCATGAATTTGGAATCATATAGTATGTAACCATTTCAGATTGGATTATTTCACTTAGTAATATACCTTTAATTTTCTTCTCTACCTTTTCATGGCTTCATAGCTCATTTCTTTTTAGCACTGGGTAATGTTCTATAAGGATGTACTACAATTTATTGATCCATTTGCCTACTGTAGGAACTCGGTTGTTTCAAAGTTTTGAATTTGAATAAAGTGACTATAAAACCTCCCTGTAACTTTCCATGTAGATGTAAGTTTTCTACTCCCTTCTTGTTTTTTCTTTTTGTCTTTTTGAGAGAGGGTCTCACTATGCAGTTCGGGCTGGTCTTGAGCTCACTTTGTAGCCCAGGCTGGTCTCGAACTTGTAACAATTCTCCTGCCTCAGACTCCTCTGTGCTGGGATTACAGGCTTGTGCCACCACTCCCGGCTGCTCCTTTGGGTAGATGTCAGAGAGTGCAGTCTCTGGATCCTATGGCAAGAATATGTTTACATTTTTAAGAAGTCGCCAGACTGTCATTCAAAAGGGCTATATCAGTTGGTGCTCCCACCAGTGATGCTTGGAAGTCTCTCTGGCTTCATTTCCTCACTAACATCAATATTCTCAGTATTCTAAGTTGTGATCATCCAAAAGGCAGTTAGACATGTCTCGTTGCAGTTTTCACTTGCAGTTTTCTAATGACGTGAGGTACTGAACATCTTTTCCTGTTTATTTGTACGTGTATAACTTCTGATTTGAGGTGTGTGTGAAGAATTTTGGGCTGTTTTAAAATTTGGTTTCTTGTTTGCTTATTACATTGTTGAGTACTTTGTATATTTTGAATTGTTCTAGATGAGAAATCTCTCTTGTAAACATTTTATCCTAGTCTGTGGCTTGTCCTTTTTTTCTTTTGACAAAAAGTATAGCAGAGCAGATGTTTTTAATTTTAATGAAATCCAGCTTATCAATTATTTCTTTTATGATTGTGCCTTTAGTTTTGTATCAAAAAAGTTGTCAAACACCAAGGTCATGTAAAGTTTTTCCTATGTTATTTTCTAGGAATCTTTTTCTCTTTGTAGAGGCAATTAGAATTAAAACCCAGTGTCTATGTGATAGGTGCCCTTACTACAATTCAGAGATGCTTCCTTTGGCTTTTTCAGTGGACAGACCAGGAGATCTTATTTTCATAATCATTTATATCTCTTCACATTTCTATATCTGTTAAAAACAATGCATATACATTAATTACTAATTCTAAGTAAACAACACATACTTTATTCAAATGTAACATAAAATTTAGAAATACTACAACATTTAAAAACTATATAGGAATTAGACAAATAAACTTAGATCTGTTTTCCTGCCAGCCTATAGAAGCAGAAAACATGTAATCACACAAGATTGTACAATTAACTTTAATCTAAGACTTCAACAGAAGGATGGGAGTGGGATGGAATAAGGAATTATGAAATTAAAACTATTCATTATGGTTGATTCGTATTAGGCAAATTTTAGACCCAGATGAAATTCTCAAAATCCTCTTTTCTTAAGGTCTGATTTTCCTTAAAATCTTCTAAAACTACCAAAAGCGTAGCGATACATACTCCCTAGTTCATATCATCATTATTGAAATAGAAATAAGAATTACAAGGGTACAAGAGCTAGGAATTTGCATTTTGATCAAACACTCTAGGTGATTGCAATCCATGTACCTCACTTACGAAACACTGATTTAGAGTGAGACAATGTTTAAATGAATACTTAAACTAGTATACTTCTGTTCTGTTCAATGTGTGAAGAGTAGAAGATGTTTCAGATGAAGACATCAGAGTCCAGGGAACAGACAGCACCATGAAATTGGAGTAAATCACATTGCATATGACTGGTTTCTAGGATAGGCTGTGGCTGTTCACGGTGTTCCCCAGGTCTCTGAGTCCTAAAGCTGTGTTTCTTAAATATACCTCTTTTTGTGAGTTTTTAATAAAATGATACCACGTAAAATAATCTAAAAAGAGTCACAAAGCCAATCTACATTGTAGTCATTTATCCAATTTTCAGAGTTTCCAAGCCTTTCTTGAAGGCAAGAATAAGTTTGGAATTATCTGTGAATAGCTACAAAATAATGGTTGTTGTCAGAAACTCCTAAGTATAGCACATGTCTTGGAGGAAATTATTTGGTCATTCGGTCTAATGTGGTACTGAAAATGTGGCTTGAAATTCTCCCACAGTTTGAAACATGTTGGTGTTCAGTTCCACGTAACTAATGCTCTCTTTTCTCTGCTGGGCCCTTTGATTTCTGTCACTTGTGAGGGCCAGAACTGTGAAGCTTAAGGCCACTCAGGTTCCAAGTTTGTGAGAAGTCCCCCAGGGCTCGCTGGAGTGGCAGTAAGTTCTTGAAGCTTGATTTCCTTTCAACCACTGAAGTGTTAGGAAAGTGGCAGCAAAGGCTCCCATGGAAACAGCAATTCTGTCCCCTGACTGCCCGCCACAGTCACAACTTACCACTTCTGTTCCATTGAATTTGTTGGTTGTACAATTTTAATACCTTTCTCCAAATAACGTACAGTATAGTTTTCACACTGGCATAATTCTCTAGCTGTGTATTCGGCGTAGCCACCACTCCTGTCTTTCTCCTTCCGTCCTCAGCGTCTGCCATAGACGAGTTGATTTTATTATGGAAAATCCCTCTGTCCTTTGAAGGTATAATTTCCACTTAAGTATATGGGGTTTTTATTTTATGAAGTTTGATCATTTTGAATGGTAAAGATAAGAGTAAAAATATCTTACTTCCACTGAGGCACTATTTTGTGATATTTTATAATCAGCTCAACAAAATATGAGGAGAGATGTAGATGCCTGTACAATATATTTGATGATGAATGTTAATATGATTTTTAATACGAATGGAGTATTAAGAGAGGAAATAATGACTTTTGCCTGAGAGAGATCCATCCATGCCAAAACGGCTTTTTTCTCTTTAAACACTCGCTACAGCAAGAACAAAATCAGCACCTGCTCTACATTGTTAGTCCATGTCTACAACTCCTTTTGAAATCGTCTCGTTAAATCTTGAGTGAATCCAGCACTTGTTGAGACAGAAGAAAGCATTATTTTTTGATCTTTGCTAAGAAGAAACAAGGTTAGTTGTAAATGACCATCAAGAAAAGCAAAATAATTTTTTATTCTCATTATTCAAATATGTTAATAACTAAAATATGTTTGCTATTAGAGAATATATTCTAGTTCCGTGAACATTGTCATCGTTTCTGAGGTTTTTAGTATAATTCTGTCACGTGAAACAATGTGAAAGGAGGTACAAAGCCACTTTATTTTGTATTTTCCTTACAATTTTCAGTGCTTAAGAAACTTTCTTCTAGGCAACAGTAAGTTCACAATTATCTGTGATTAGCTGCTTATCTGGAGTACATATTCTAATATTAAAGGTTTTCAGAGTATTTTTAGGAACAAACAGATGACTACTCAGTACACATTTTCTGTTTGTTTTGGCTAATGGTTCCCATTCTTTGACAAATAATGCATGGTACACATGTGAATTTGGGCACAGATTCTAATTACTCTGAATTTCCTAGCACTCATGACCCATTTCTCATAATTTGAGGATCCCAGGGTAATGAGAAGCCAAATGGGAAGCATGTTGTATTTGTGGTCTGAGAGTTTATTTCTAGGCATAGTTTAATTATATGTCCCCTTAAGGACATTATATATCTGTTGACTACTGTCTGGCTCCCACCCCATCCAGATCCATGCTCTGCTTTCTGCTTTCACATCCATACTCTGTTCATCACTTGGAAGACTGACCTTGACGTCTGAGCGCTGCTCCTACCCAGGCTCCTGTGAGAGCAGCCCACTTAGTGACATGCAACAGACGGAATCAGCAGCAGGCAAGAATAGCTGGAAAGAGCAGGAAAGGATAGGAGAATGTGGATGATTTTTCCATTCTTTCCTGGTCTAGGCCATGATTTCGAGAAGCGACTGTATCCTACCATTAGTACAACCTTGAGAGCATGGCCCCTTGTCCCTGTTTCTAGCTAAAACTGTACAGCAGTTATAATAGTTTTTCTCTTGTCCTTAGGCCAGTAATAGATTCTTGTAGTTCATATTCTCTGAATGATTCAACATTTCTTTATGTTACTCTTCACTCTGCCCAGATCCATAAGACATCCTTAGTAAAACTTCTTGCATTGGATTCTGATTCCTGTGCGACTTACACAGCCATGTAATCACATAAGAAGGACTACATAAGACATTTGACGGTCAATATTCTATTCTACAATATAGAAATGAGGTGGAAAACCGTGATCTGCCTAGAAATAACCCACATTTGAAACAGCTCGACAGCTCCTCCTTTCTGAGGTCCATAACCAGCTCCTCAGACCCTGGCTTGACCCACCAAGCCCAAGCCATTCAGTCTCCTGTGGCAACAACTGTGCTTTCCCCCAAGCTCCCGTGCAGAGGCCTTATGCTGCACTTACTGGAAGTATTTTAAGGTGGGGTGAGGGGATGTGAGACTCCTTCAAGAAAATTAATGAAGATGGAAGCTGCAGCCAAAGCTATGCTGAAGCTTCTCCCGCACTCCTCTATGGAGCCCCTCGATCTTCCTGCTAATTCTACTTGCAGCCCTTGGCTCTTGCCTTGCTAATGGTTTTCACTACTGTGACCTGGTTCTTCATTTAGTTTAGTGGGCTTGCGTTTCCCTCATTTGGCTGTGTGCTTTGGACTCCTGTTAGGTCCTGCCCCAGGCTCCACTGCTGAGTACTGTTCAGGAACTACTGCTGCTGGTTTTCCTTGCTGATACTGTCACTATCACTCTTGACTTTGCCTCAGTTGTGGCCTTTGCTTTTGGCACCTACACCTTCTAAGACAGACAGAGAGACAGACAGACAGACACACGCACACACACAAACACACACACCCCTCGTGTTGTTTCTTAGTGTGCCATCTTTGCTGGCCTCTGTCTTTATTGTCAATTTTTTTTTTTTTAACAGCTACCAATGCCATCTCCAACTATGTGTTCTAACCAATGACAATTTAACTGTCTGTTTCATCCTCATTCCAGGCCTTAAACTGAGTTTACTCAAATCTGAGTGCTCAAGCTTGGTACTGCAGTTTGGATTTTGTTTTTAACACTGAAGATTTAATATAAAGGGAAGTTAGTCCGAGGGGGATTCATTCTTTTGGTGTTTGTAGCAGATGTGCATGAATATATTTTTCTCCTTAGGAAAGAAGAATAAGCCTTTGATCATTTTGTTGTTTTGAGATAAATTTCATCTTAATGATGTTTTCTTTCTTCCGTTGGACTGTATTTTCAAATTGAAACATTTTTCATGTGATGGTGGAGTTTATATCCTGGATGCATAAATATTTTGTGCAGTAAAGTTGCAAGAGCAGAAATCTAATTTCCAGGTTAAGATAGAGTTTAAATAAAGTGGTGAAGAATTGAGTATTATTCAAATTGTCCTTCCTGTTAAAATAATATAAGAAAAAAAGTAGCAGAGGTGAAGGGGAAAAAACAAACAAATGATACTTGCCAGATTCCTTCAGAAATAGTTCTGTATTATTCAGACAGTGTCGGATCACAGACCTAATGCAGTCCTTCCTGTGTGGTATCATATACAGCTGTTCCTTTTGAAAATTAGCATGATCATGTGCTTAATATCTGTTAACATTTATGAATAACTGATAAAAGCCTTTACTTATTTTTATACAGTTTTATGTTTAAATATAGGGTTCAAATTAGGAAAGTCATAGGCAAACTGGATGATTTGCAAAGCATGAAAATAACCCATGTGTTTTAAAATGGTAATTCTAAAGAAAGCTTGAAGGCCTTAGAAGTATTCAGCAGAGGAAAAAGATGAAAATAGTTGCCTTCGGGGGTTAATGGATACTGGACGTTTCTTCTTTTGCATTTTTGAAAGTCAGGAAAAGAAACAGTGGTATATGTTAGTCAGAAAAGTAAAAATCACACTTTTTGTATGGATAGTTTTAGAAGTCTGATTTTAGACATTCATCAAAAAGAGATTTAACTGGGAAAATTTTCAGTATTTACAAATTCTACTTAGTGGAAACACAATCAGGAGCACTTTATACGATTTTCTCAGTCAAAGACTATAGGGCAAATATGGATATTAGGCTATTCTGAATAGTAACATTTTGTAGAAGCATCATAAAGACTCTGAAAATTTTTGGAAAGTTACTTGGTGAAGTTCGTTTAATGTTAGGCAATGAAATTTATGTGCACAAATTGTATTTTCACCCTCATTATATGTAGCCTATTCTTTAGTTTTTCTCTAACACTTATTTAGGCAGCACTGAAGAATTCATTGCCAAACCCATCGAGCCTTATTGTTGAGTTTCAAGATTATATTAAGAATTGACAATAATCTTGTGAACCTTATTCCATGGGATGAATGGGAAATAGTGTAGCACACTATACAGAGAAATTAAGGTTGAGAAAATGTTTTATGCTTCTACTCTCATGGTGTATATTTCCCTGGATAAAGAACACAAGAGAACATGCATTACCCTATACTTAGAGAAGCTGAGGTTCATTTTATACTATTAGAAGCACTATCCATTCACGAGCAAAATACTATATGTGAAGAGCAAATTAAGTCTGTTATGCCCCTAAGCCATAACAAATGACTAAATGCTTTCTACATTAATCTAATTTTAATTTTATGAAATAAACTTTTAGAATTGTTTATTATAAAAATTGAAGTGCATATTAGTCCTTTTAGTGTCAAAACTACCACACTTACACCCAGATTATGTAAAAATATGTGTAAACACCACTGAACAAATTTAAAGAAATGCAAGTATCCTTGTGGTTTGAAAAAAATGCAACAACAGTAACTTAATGTTGTTGCCTGTTTCTTCCATGCGATGATTTATGTGGAGTACATCAAATTACTCTTGATTTAAATCCATGAATTATTGAAAATAGTAATACTATAAAGAAAGTTTTTTACCTTTCTCTATTTTTTTTTGAGAATTCAGAACATTTATTGTTTTGCATGGCGATGTAGCTACTGTAAAACACACATGCACGCACACACAAAACAAACTCACAAGCAATGATGTGTAATATATAGCATGTTGTATATATAGCGAGAAACAAGCAAGCATATTTTAAATGCTTATAAATAGTTTTTCTAGGCAACACATTTCTCTCTTTAAAATAAAAATGTAAAAAAATGCAAAAAGAAAAAGACTTGGAGATTTTAGATATGTGTAGAGTATTGAGTTATTGTTATACTGAAAATGTATTGAATCTGCATTTTATTCCCTGAAATTATTCATCAGATTCTTTGTCACTATTCTTTCTCTAGGTTTAACTTGGTCTAGTCCTTCCTTTTAACAAGGCAGATCACTTTATTCTTGTATCCAACCAATAGTAATGTGAAACAATCACAGAGTTAGAATTTTCCCAGGAAATAGATTTCTATAATCTAATTTTTGTAGCTTTACTCTTGGATGACTGTATTGTGATGTGTGAAGGGTTTAAATTTCACATTAATTTTCTTGTACAATATCAGTAATTATTACATCTTAGCATTAGACTGGAAACAACTACAAATATTTCTAAGATTATATTAAAACAAAAATTAAATTCTTTTAGGACAGATTTGATTATTTTTAGCAAAGTATCGCAAGATTGCATGATACCACTATGAGGGACAATTTACTCTGGAGTTCTTGAAGTTAAAGATATGAACGACCTGTCTATTAGTAATAATTATACATCCTTCAGAATGTGTACTTCTGCGTGGTTATTTATAATATAACTTGGATAAAAACTAAGATACACCCCCAAGCACGTGTGTAAATTCCTATATCTACTCACGTAAGCCAGCAAAACTCAGCCTTAAAGAAATTTCCTGTAACCATAAGAAGTCTAGAGGAAAAGATAGAGTGGATTAAAGCCAATTGTTATCTGTAAACAGATCCTTGCTTTACAAATCTTTTAGAGGAGGTGATTGACTGTATATTTTAAAGTGGAAACAAGATTTTAAATAGCATGACAAATTTTATTCTTTTTTGATGACATACATCATCATAAATGGATAAACTGAAGCTCTGTGATTTTTATTTTTTAAAACTTACATTCAATATTGTTATGTTATTTTATCATGATTTTTATTGTCTCGAGATTTTTCTAAAAACTATTTTTTACTTTTGAAAGCATTTAATGAGAAGGCAGAAAGCAGTAAACACGGCATATTTCTACATGCATTATCAATAACATTTGGTCCCAAGTATACATAGATTATTTGGTTGAATGTGGAGAACTGCTATATATTGGATTGCCCATAGCAGATCTTTAAAAGTTTACCTTCAGACTTGGACTTTTGATATTTAATTCTCAACTTTCAGCAATATTTACTTTTGTGACAATTTATGATTTTGTTGCTGTAGGAGGAAAAATGTGTAAACATTGCTGTTAAGTTGGAATTATTTTCTGGAGAACAATTTTATTGTATTTTCTCAGTAGAAAGACTATTATGCAAGTTAAACCCATAACCATTAAGTATAGAAAATTGCAATGCTGTACAGAACCAGAAGGGATAAAATTCTTGTGAGGTACTACAGCTTCTAAAGAGATAATTCCTACCTACTTGTATTCACTAATAGCATGTCATTCCATAGATGGCTCACTTGACTTACCAATGAACATTCTTAGGTGACGAGCTACCTAAAATTGCACTGATATTTTCTTATTAATTCTTTCACAATTTCTTCTCCATTTTATTTATGTGGATAATTATATATAATTTTAACTTAAAATTATCAAACATGAAATTTGCAAACTATCACATATGCCTTCTAAAAATATTATAATATCACCTGAATATAACAATAGTATATACAATTAAAATTGCAATTTAGCCATAAAATTCTGACTTAACATCTTTTCTGAAAGTTCAGTGTCTGCTTTCTGTTGTTATAAAGTCTGTGTCACTTTGGACGCTATATTGTGTGCCTAGATAAAACGGGATGGGCAGCTGTGACTAGGTGTCTGTATAACAGGAGAGCAGGTGATAGCACTCATCAAAGTGACCAGGCTCCAATACCCATAAAATGGAAGATAAAACTTGCACTTCTGCTTGAATTAAATGAACCACTGGTGTAATTTTATGCAGTTCCAATATACATTCATTCCATCTTTATTTCCTTTTTTGTTTTATGGAAAAAAAGGTAAAACAAAATTTCATAAGAAAATAATAGGAGAATAACAATAGTTAACACATTACATGTTATCCTTAAAGTAGTTGCTCGGGGTAAAAGATGTGGGCATAAACCTTTCTGCGATCATTATTAGCAGAAACTTTTCTTTTTAATGGACTGAGAGACACTAATAGTATATCTGACTTGCATTTTTTCCTTTTTCCCTACTGTCCCATCTTAGTTCCCTTTTCCTTTTGAATAATTTTTTCTCATTTCACAATATCTATTGTACAATTTAGGCTTTATTTACTCTTTCAGTTTCTCATGCCAGGGAGACAATATGATGTTTACACATTTGAATCTGATTTGTTTCCCTTAGGAGTATGATCTCAAGTTGTGTCCAGTTACCTATGAAAGTCAAGTTCATCTTTCTTTATGGCTGAGGAATACCTTTATTTCTGCCACCTTTTATTCCAATCATGACAAGGTAACCTTCGAATAATTGATTTATGACCTAGAAATTGCTTTTCTCTGTTACTTTAAATAAACTTGATAATTTTTGTTTTCATCTATATATTGTATCTTATAGTACTGATACCATTCTATCAAATTCTTTCTTTTGTTTCAGAATGCAGCCTGCAGAAACTTCCTTGCATACATAAAGCTTACTTATGCAAAGAACTGTCATAGTTTTCTGTCTATCAGTGGCTTTTGCTTTATTTGATATTGTAGTAGAATGACATAGAATGACCTATTTCTTATCTACAGTGTTGCAGTTTAACTAAAGCTGAATTCTCAGGCTTGAAGCAGCTCTTTAAGATTGGTATATATATCAATTTCAAAGTATAAAAGCAGCACAAGTGCTCCCTTCGGCTGCACATACACTAAAAGCAGTACCTGAGCCTTGGCGAGATTAGATAATTTGCCAATGGTCTCACAATAAATCGCTGGGAATATTTCCCAGACTCTGGCAGGAGGCGTGTCTGCAGAAGGAGATCCCTGCTGTGCAGGGTGACGGACATGCCACCTCCTTCCAGTTGTAGGCCTTTTACCCTGAAGGTGAGTCTTTTCTGAACCACTTATTTGCTTGTCTTTACTGGATCCCCTGTTAAGGACTGTGGTCAAGAATGGTGACCCTCTTTAGAGATTTTCCCCACTGGGCAAAAGCTTGTGGGTGAGGTGGGGGTAACACTATCCTTATAGATTCCTTTGCACTCTGTTCTCTCAGCAGGGCTGATCATCAGCTCGCCCCCCCCACTGGGGGAAAAGGAGCAGAGCTGTGTTAGTCAGCGGAGTAAATTCTTTCCTGGCTCTGACCAGAGGCTGGAGATGACAGGAAGGGATTTGGTGCCACCACCCCCGTCATCGTCGTCATCATCAGCTTCCCTTTTTGGTACAAACTTTCTTTAATGACAGGCCAGAAGAGCTGCGGTCCCAACAACACAAAAAGCAAACAGATACTTAGCAGCATTCAAGGATTTCCTTACCTCAAATTATAAAACTAAGTATATGTAGATATACTGAAATCCTCTTTTTTCCACTCCCTGCTTTGGCTGATTTCTATTAATATAATATCTGCCCTTCTTAATCTTTCTCTTATGAGAGGCATCACCACCCTGTCACTCAAACCAAACCTCCTCCTCCTCGATCACCCTCCACCTCTACTCATGAACTGTTAACAAGACTTCTTCCTGTGTTGCTCTGGAATTCATTTCTTCTTCATTAGAGTTCTCTTTTGCAATTCCATTTCTTCATAGGTGTGGCATGTGAGGTTTTACCTGCTCTGTTCCGGTTGTTTCTTCTTCAGTCAGTGGCGACAGCTCTACATCTTTTTTGTTTGTAGTTCTTGTGTCATAGTCATGGTTTTTATTCAACGTAGCACAAATGTGGCTTCTAGTCTCTTTCTGCTCAATAGCAACAGGTTTAAAATGTGCATACAAAGATTGGATTTTACTGAGACTTTACTGCTGATAATTCCTTTAAGAATGTATCTGGATGTTTCTCTCCTGCTGAATCGTGATGATTAGTCTTGATTTCATATTCCAGCTTGTACTGAATGTAATCCAGATCAGAATCAGCTTATCGACTTCCACCTCCATTTTGAATAGTTGACGTTCCTCCAACCCCCCATTAACTTCTGTGTCAGCTGGAAAGCCGAGCCATTCTGATGTCAGGGGAATAGCACCAGAGAGAGAAAACATCAAGTGTCAGCACCTGGTGCCAGGTTAATGCCTGTAGGGTGGTTTTCACAAAAGCTATGCTCACAAAGCATAGAGAAGACAGGTATTGTCCAAAGGAAACAAACGAAGGCACCATGGAGTACTGGCCAGGTCACACCCCAGATGATCCATGGTCTTAAAGAGCAGGCCAAGGAGCTCATGAGTTTCTTTTTTTAACATGAAATAAAGTATTTTGAGGATTCTATAGACTTGGTCAGATCTACACTTATAAAAGACCACCTGTGTGCCAGGAATTGAAGAGTACACAGGCAAGATCAAGAATAGAAAAGTCTGTGAGACCTGGTGGTGTGGTGGAGAACATTGAGGCAATGGAAATAGAAGTTGACCAAATCTAGATGCAGAGGAGTAAATCCAGTAACACTTTCTGATTGATGAATGAATGTCTGGAGAAGTGATGATGAAGAGGGGAAATCAAGGATGCTTCAGGTCTGTGGTTTTGACAGCCGGGTGGATGAGGTTGGCATTTACCAACAAGGGGATGCAGGTGCTCTGTGGGCCTCTGGGCTTTCTGAGAAGACACTAGCAAGTGTTACTCAAGTTTCATTAGTCAGTGTGAGAACATGTGCCACACCTGTTCACACTGCCACACCCTCTCTAGTTGCAAAGGAGGTTACCATAAGAAGGACCCAGCATTCTTGACCTTGGTGGTGGGAGGTAAACTGTCATCAAGAGGGTGATTTATTCTTAGTGCTGAGCTCCTGGCCTGCCTGCTCTGCTACGCTAACCTACATCATCTTGTAGTAGTATTTATTTTGTTTACCATTTTATTCTTCATGCTCAGCTCATTAGTCAGTTAGTTAAAATATATTTCTTTAGTGACTACATGAAGAGATTTCAAAGTATCTTATCAATTAGCTATATCAACAATTGTAATTTCCCTTTTCAATTTTTCCAGGGATCCAACAAATCCCCAAATCCTTTCATGTGTGTGTGTGTATAGACATGCAAACTTTATAGCAAACAGACTCTTAAAAATAACTCTAGTAATTAATGTGCAAACTCTGAGGTATTTGTTCTTTTAATCAGAAGCCATCAACTTAATTTTCTAGTTCTTCAGTTTGTTAGAGTAAGCAGAGATCACCCGTGTTGGCTTCTATAATACTGAGTATTTTATTTCTTGAAAACAATATGATGACAAACTGTAGAAACTTCCATGCTAACTTTTTTATTTGAAGTAAACTAAAGAAAGTTAATGTCTGGTTGCACGTAAAAGGCAAAAGAAAACTATTACCATAAGTGTTTTATGATAATTTTATGCTGTAATGAAAGCTAAACACAGACCCATTTTGAGAGTCCTTATAATAGATTTGAATGAGAGACAAATCTTAAATAATTTGGAGTTAAGTAGTATAATGACACTTTAAGATATGTATCAAATACATACTTTTATTTTAAAAAAGAAATTTTAATCAGGGATCTCATTTGTAAAGATATCCAGTATCATTAGAAAATTTTGAGCCTTTATTTAAAACAAAAATATTATGAGAAGCAATTGTTTTCTACCATATTTGGATGAACATTGGTGATACAGAATTATTTTTAATTAGGAGAACACTCATATCCCTGAAACAATAATTTTAAAAATAAATGTTCATTTATTAAAATATTAATTAACACATATTTAGAGAGCTAATAATGTTGGCCAAAAGCCAGGAATAATGCTTCTGAGTGGATTATAAATTTCAATTATATATTTTATAAATCCCATAGGAAATTTATGTGCTATAATTATCCTTTGGACTTATAACTAACTACAGGTTTTTGTAGCTTTTTAAAGCACTCCTACCGTGTCAGAAGGCGTAGCGAGAGAAGGAAAGAATATTACAGGAGCAGGAGGCAACGTGATCACAGCTAATACAGTCAATGTCAACTTCATGAACTTGCCGGCCTTCAGGGAGCTTGCCGCCTGCCTGAGAAGACACATACAAAATGACTTTACAAACTGAAACACTAAAAGCAAATTATTTCCTGTTCTTTTTGAATACTGGCATATCTTCCTCCTATTTTGGTTCAATTTCCTAAGATTGGACTTCTAGGTGATCCAAATACTACCTCAAGGTTCAAAAACTGGAGGTTTTCTTTCTTTCTTTCTTTCTTTCTTTCTTTCTTTCTTTCTTTCTTTCTTTCTTTCTTTCTTTCTTTCTCTCTCTCTCTCTCTCTCTCTCTCTCTCTCTCTCTTTCTTTCTTTCTTTCCTTTAAATGATCATTAAACACTTTTCTCTGAAACCTCATCCATGTGGTTTGCTAAATGGCCCATAAGTCTTTACCTCAGGAGTTGCTTTCTTTTTACCTCTTGTGCGTGATCCCTCTTTTCCA
>PVLD010020097.1:0-34730 GCA_004027595.1 Dinomys branickii
AATTCCCTTCTATGTTCTCTATAATTCTGTATTTCCTCAGTCGTTTTTGTATTAGCAGAAATGAAGATAACTTTATATTATACAGCATCCAGTGCAAATTCCCTACTATCTTCTCTACAATTTGGTATTTCCTTTAATGTTTTTGTGTTAACTAATGTGAAGATAACTATGTAATACAACATCCAGTTCTAATTCCCTATTATATTCTGTATAACTTTGTATTTTCTGTATTGTTTATGGCTTTTCTGGTTCATATGTCTCCATTCTTTTGTCTTTAAAATAAAATTAAAAAAAAATAAATAAAATTACTGGGCCTACAGGTACGGCTCAATGGTAAAATATGTGCTTAGGATGTTTGAGACTCTGAGTTCCACACAAGCATCAAAAAATTTAAAAATGAAGTAAAATAATAACTGGGACTCTTTTCCACACCCCCAAAGCAGATACAAAAACTCAGCTTAAGCGACAGATATTAGGACACAGTGTCTACTTTGTGCTACATTATACTGATGCTTCTGTTTTATGTTTAGCATCTGCTTGTAGTTCTTAAGTCTGTCTTAGGTACATTTTTCCTCCCTCACCTCAGAGTTGCTGATAGGCAGGCAGAGCCTTACGTGATAATAAACTGAACCATGCTCCCCTTGAAACCTTTTCATTCTTTGAAACAATAACAGCTGCTGCAGGAATTTCTTTGTTAAAAACACCTTGTGGTAGGCATTACATTAGGGTCTGTTATAGTCTGGATTTGAACTGCCTCAAAACTCATGTGCTAAAGGACTGGTTGCCAGCTGATGGGCTTTGGGAAGTGACTGGATACTGTGGGCTCTGATTTCATCAAGTGGATTAATACATTGATGAAACTGTAATTTGATAGCTTTGGGAGATGATGGGAATAGAAAGTGGGGTCCACTTGAGGGAGTGGATCATGGGAGCATGGCCTTGGGGATTACATCTAGCTCTTTCCTCTTTGGCTGTTTCCCTTTGTCTCTGCTTCCCATGAGATGAGCATGTGCTTCCCTGTGTCCTTCTGCCATGATATCCCCCCTCATTTTGGGACCATGGCTGCGGGATCAGCTGATCATGGACTGCAACCTCTGAAACCATAAGCCCCAAACAAACCTTTCTACCTTGAAGCTAACTTTCTAGGGTATTTTGTCACAGCAATAGAAAGCTGACTAACACAGCAAGGGCCTTGCCACACAACCTCTTATTTAGTCTGTGCCATGGTCCAGCAAAACACTACCACTGTTTTATGATGAGAACATTAAGGACTAAAGAGTTGCTGAAGTTGTTAAAGTGAATCTAATCACTGATAAAATGAAAGAGCTGGGATTTACTCCTGCATGTGTGATTTTTGGGTAGAACTGTCTTTCCTCTAGATTTCTACTGCTTGGTGCATAGAGGCAGCATGGCCCAGAGTCACCACTAATGTGGAAGGAACCGTGCCAAATACGAACAGGTCTCTCCAAGTCCACATCAGCTAAGACTCTTGCAGTTTTCCTAGACATCAGTCACAAGGCCTTGCTGAGTGTCCTTGTCTGAATCAATCTCCTTCTCTGGACCTCTGTTCCCTCACTGGCAGTCCACCAAGCCTGCTTCCTGGGGAAAAAGTGGGAAGGAGGACGCAAGAGCTCTCTCTATGCAGAAAGGTGGGAAGACCTCCGAGGGAGGGTCTCTGGTCTAAAGGGGCCACAGAATGCTGTGTCAGAAGAACAGGAATAAATGAGCTTTTACAAATAAGAGATAAAAGAGGCCACCTTATTTTTAGAAATAAGGCACTCACTGCATTTCCATGCCAGTTGAGCAGAATGTGGGTCAGGCAGAAAGTAATCACCCTCTGAGTTAACTAGAGGGAGTGTTGATTAGAGGATGTGCCTTGTAAAATTCCACAGTGCCTTCTCTCGGAAAGGTGACTTTTCAGAGGCCATCTGCATGGAACCACTGATGTTTCTTCATCTTCACCCTCAGAAAGTGGCCAGCCTCACCTTTTGGGGTTAGCTGTTTTGGTACTGGGAATCAAACTCAGGACCTTGCACTTGCCAGGCAGGCACTTGTGTCACTGACCTATATCCTGAGCTGTTTGCTTTTTTAAAAAGGCTGTGTAGGCGGAGTGTGGTGGTGCACGCCTGTAATCCCAACACTAGGGAGGCTGAGGCAGGAGGATTGTTGAGAGTTCGAGGCCAGCCCGGGCTACCAAGTGAGCTCACGGCCAGCCTGAGCTGCATACTGAGACCCTGTCTCAAAAAGACCAAAAAAAAAAAAAAAAAAAAAAGCCATGTAAGTAAGCTAACAAAAATCTCAGTTCTTTTGCTACAGAAAAATTGGGAAAACAAATGTAAGTATTGATGAATAAATGTAGTTAAATTTGAAGACAAATTCTTCATTTACAGCAGTCCTCCCTTACCCAAAAGGGACTTACTCAAAGATCCTTCATGGATGCCTGAAATCCAGATAGCAGCAAACTATGGATTATGAACAGTAAGATATCAACAATAGTAGCTAATCGTAGAACAAGTATAACAATATGCTATATTAAAAGTTATTTAAAACTTAGGAAAAAGCTGGGCATGGTGGCGCACACCTGTAATCTCAGCACTTGGGAGGCTGAGGCAGGAGGATGGTTGCGAGTTTGAGGCCAGCCTGGGATACAAAGTGAGGTTAAGACTAGTCTGATCTACACAGCAAGACCCTGTCTCAAAAAAGACAAAAAAATCCCACAAGCTCTTAGGAAAAAAAACCCCAAAAAACTCTCAGGAATTTATTTCTCCAATTTTTCTTTTCTTTTCTTTTTTTGGTCTGAGACAGAGTCTTTCTATACAGCTTAGGCTGGCCTTGAGCTCACTTTGTAGCCCAGGCTGGCCTTGAACTCTCAACAATCCTCCTGCCTCAGCCTCCTGAGGGCTGGGATTACAGGCATGTGCCATCACAGCCAGCTTGAATTTTTCATTTATTATCTTCAGACTACGATTATCTTGCGTAACTGAGAGTACGGTAAAGGAAATCATGAAGAGAGGAGGACAGCTGTATGGGGTTTTATGTCTTCTTTTACATGTGTTGATCTTTACTGATCAAAATACTTGGGCTCAGGCGTTGCCTCTGGTTCTCATCCTCTTTGGACCAGCCACTTACTCTCTGCCTGTCAGGTCGTTTTTCAGGACAAAGGGGATAATGTCATTCTTCCAGCATCAGTCATTCTTTCGTGTCAGACTGCAAAGCAATGTGGATTCCCTCAAAGGAAGGATGCCAGGAGCTTCCCCATCTGTCTGCCTGCAACAGGACCCAGCTGTCCCACCCACGCTCCTCAGTGGGATGCACGCAAACCTCACAAGGCCTGAGCTGAGTTTTCTTTTCACAGTCTTATTCGTCTGACCTGCTCTTTGAGGACAGGACCACATTTAAAAATTCGAGTACATTCCATAGTACCTTGCATGACATGGATGTCAACAAATAGCTCTTCATCATGCCTTTGCATTCTTTAGTACTTATGTATTCCGGACTCACCTATGGTCAGAATGACGCCTGCTATTGATACCAATAACTAATATAATGTTACAGTCTTTCCAAGCATATTTTCTATCTGTCCTCGATCTTATTTCTACAACCCTCCAAGGTTGGCGGGGCAGACAGAACCATGGGGATGTAACCTAAATGAACTACTTGGGGTCCAGAGAGGGACGCATGCTCCAAGCTTCCCAGGGAGTTGGCAGAACCTGTATGAAAGCCTGGACAGGTGCTTGCTTTGTTGCTCCCCATTAGTGCCCAGTTCTCTGCAGTGGCCAGCAGCAAGTACTCCTGGTTCTGATCACATCCCTGCCTGCACTTGACAGTATCAGGATTCACAGTGAGACATTACCTCGTGGTTAGCAAATCGGATATCCCGAGAGAATATGGTGGCCACCCAGTCACAACCTAGTTTGACATCAATGTTCTGGGCTAGTTTCTCCAGGGTGGGGAGGTGGCTGGCTTGGAAGTGATAAGCCAGAGTAACGTGTAGCTGCTTCTTATGAGGTTCCACGTGTACTTCTGGAAAAAGGGAGAAAAAAGGCCGTGATTAGAATGTGGTGGTCATAGTCACGGTGGAGACTTAAATACCAACACAGAAAAGTGCCCTGATAATTTCTGCTCCCTAAATAACAAAGGAGGGAGATCCTCAGTTAGACAAAAGCTGTTTTTCTCTTTCACAGCAACAGAAGAAAGGGAAGTGGGTCACAGATCCTGAGTCAGCCCACTGTCCCGGAGATAAAGAGCCACAGAGATGGCTTTTGCGTAAGCACTATGGACCGGCAGAGGGATAATCCTTTTGGACGGCTCCTCCTTACAGTGATCCCAGTTGATTATCACCAGCCCCACCATTCAGATGAAGAAACCAAGACTTGAAAACACAACAGAATTCCTATAGAAATAGAGCGCATGTTTTGTCATTGTGTGATTCCCACAGCTGTGTTGCCTTCCTTTTGGGATCCAGCCTTGTATCTTCTGGGTGAGTCTGATGGAGAAACACAATGGGGAGATAGAATATCTTTATTACAGCAAGGTTCCCAAGCTACCTTTTGAGCGGACTAGCTATTTGTTGGAAGGGGCTTTCTTGTGCATCACAGGCAGGATGCTTAGCAACATCCCTGGCCCTAGTCACTACAGGCCAGTAGTGCTATAGGGCATAAGGAGTGGCAAAGCTGACTAGGGGAATGAGTGGGACCTGTCAATCACAAGATTCCAAGGCAATGTGAGGACCCATGTGTAGGACTTCTTGGGAGCTCCTAGGAGATGTGGATGGCATAAAAGGAAAGCAGTCATCATGGAAAGTTGTTATCGTGCATGAGTTTGCACAGTAGCCTGCGCCGCACTTCTCAGACGCGGTGCGTGCTTTTCCTTTGGTTTTATCCTCTTTTAATCTTTACTCAGCTTACGTTTGCTCTGCAGAGCTGGTTTCTCCCATAACCATTTACCTCACACTTTTCAAATAAACGTCTGGCACTATGTTGGGCTTGTCTCATCTAATTCTTTGTTTGAGGCAAGAAGAACCTGAAACATTTTTGGCTGGTAAGCCATTTCTGAAGAAACTACCCTATAACAGCAGCATCACCTAGGGTATAAGAACCCAAAAATGACTTCAAGCATCACTCAATGTTTGGGGGTGGGGTGAAAACTGTACCTGATGATGCAGCAGGCAGACTGTGAGCTGGGGGTGCAGCTCACAGGGAGAGCCCTTGCCTAGCGTGCAGGAGCTCAAGTTCCATCCCTAGTACATGTGTAAAGTAGGTACACTGTTAAATCTATTTCCACGAGGGAATGGCTCTTGTTTTTCTTTTATAGTTTAGGCAAGGGAAAGTCGTCTACTTTCCATTAGCCATACTAATGAAGAAGATACAACTGGAAGGCTTGATTCAGACCTGACTCTCCCAGTACCCAACCTGTCTGCCTGCAGAGGCTTTGTTCTCAGCTCAACACCAGTGTCCTTTGCAAACACAGGATGTCTTAAAAGAGATAAGGTGGGGCATGATCTGAAGACATGCAAGCACTCACAACGGACACCTCAAGGACTTTGCCCAGTGAGGAATGAAACATTCGGAGAAGTTTAACCACCGATGTTTACTAAGATCTTCCCTCTTAATGCCCCTTGCCTTCTTTCAAGCCCTATCAAAAAAGCTCACTTCTCTTTGTACCCTACTGATGGGCTTCTTGTCCTCTGTCTGCCTGCACCCATGCACAATAAATCCCACACCACACTGCCTTTACACAAGCCTGGTGGGCTCAGCCTCGCGCTATTCCTTACAACAACTACATGAAATTAAGGGATTCAAGAAGTTAAGGCACTTGGTCCTGTCACACAGAGAACGAGTGGCCAAACTAGAACCAGACTTTGGGTCCTAGGTTTTCCAGTACTTTTCCTGTTATCCCACACAGGATCTCTGGGAAGGAAGCCCTGTGAGGCAAGGCATTTTCTCCTTATCCATACTATATCCCCACTTAGATGTCACACAGAATTTCAGTAGTTGTTGCATAAATGAATGCACATGAATGAGTCTCCTTAAACTACCTGGAATAGAGAATGACACTCAGTCTACTGGCAGAAGGAACTGCGGTGTGCCAATAACTAGGATACCAAGGTGTAAGTTCTAGGGCAAGACAGGATGATCTGTTTTGCAGCTTAGCGGATAGAATGAACCAGCTACACCTAGCCTGGGCATGCAGTTCCCCAAATCACCACCAGGGGTTGTAACAGATCCCCAAGTCTCATGCTTTCTTGGAGAGTGACAGCGGATTCTTGGAGAGGGACTGGCTGTCCCCCATTTCCACATGGAAATCCGGGGGCCTGACTGCCTCTCATCCCACATGCACTCTAAGAATCTGCCACAGTCTTCGCTGAGACCTGTTTTTCTGATTAGTGTAGGAGCTGGGTTTGTGGCTACAACATTAGTTTTGGTTCTTGTGGGGATTTAGTGGTTCTGAGAATAGCTACTGTGGAAGGGGAAAATAGAAAGCCACTTCCTTGAGGTCTAAGAACAGGAAATAATTTGGCTCTTTATTATGTTGTTTCTCTGAAATACACAGCTTGTGTGGGACACCAGGCTGCCCTTAAGCCAGAATCTCAAGGCTGGTCCCTGGGAGAAAGGAATGCCCGAGGAAAGGGTGCAGACTGATGGGGCTCCCACCCAAAGCAGAAGGAAGCGAGCCGCATGCTTTAACACAGAGCTCCCAGAACGTGCTGTGTGGGCTCAGAGGTCCTTCTGAGAGCAGAGATGCTTTAGGATCCTGTGGTGATTGCTGACCTGGCTCCTGAGGTGTATTTGAGGTTTTTTTCTGGTAAAGAGGAACACAGAGCAAGAGGGTCTGGATTGGTTCTGAAACAGCAGTGATAACCATGGCAGCTGAGATGCAGCTGAAAGTCAACGGACTCTGGAGCTTTGCTCAGCTCTCTCCCTCTGTGAGCCCCATACAACAGGGGTTGGTAAGCTCGGTGTCTCCTCTGGCTTTGCATCCAACACTTGGCCAGACTGTACAGCTCAGACCTTCCCTGCTTCCCGGTCATACCCCGGTGCTCCTGCCACCTGCTCCCCTGGAGGGGCCCTTCCTCCACCATCCGGAACCCTCTCCCTGGCTTCCGGTCTTCCCTGAAGATGTCTGCAGCGGCCTCACTATCTTGGTGCTTTTATCCTAGTGCCTGAGTCTAGCTTCCTAACTTTGCCTCTGGTCAGGAGAAACCAACGCTTTCTTTTCTTTCTTTTCCCCAGGACCGGGGCCTGAACCCTGGGCCTCTACACTGAGCTACTGCCCCAACCCTATTTTTTTCTTTGATCTCAGACTCAGTCTCCCAAAGTCATTAAGTTGTCCAAGCTGGGACTGAACTTGCCTCAGCCTCCCAGAGTGCAGGGATTGCAGATTGCGCCACCAGTTCTTACTCTCTTCTTCTCAGCGTTCTCTTTGATAAATACATACTTGGTGTCCCAAAGCCACCAGCTGAGTGTGACTTCATTTGGAGGGAGCAGCAGAGGGTCTGCATCCCTGGATCGAGTGTCTGTGCTCTCACCCAGCGCAGCCAGCCACCTGCCCTCAGGGCCACACAGCACAGCGCTGCCAGTCTGTCTCTCTTGCCCACTCACATCGCGAGCACTGGTGTGTGCTAACCCTGCCGCTGGGCATCTCAGTTGGCTTGTGCTGAGAGCTGTCATGGACAGGACTGGAGACGTCTCAATGAGGTGACAGTTTTGGACAGACTTTTGAGGATTCAGGGCCTTGCTAATGGCTTCCAGCAAGTTGAAGGGTGTCAGCTGAATGTGTTTTCTTATGGTTTACTATGAAGTGGCACACAGTAAACATCAAGACCCAGATACACACTACTATGGGCGGGGTGAGGGTAAGGAGGAAGCAAGGCAGGCTCTGAATTCTGAACCAGCAGAGAGAAATGGTGGTGCCCCACAGGGCTGGCTCATCAGTAGGTCAGGGCTGAGTCCCTGGGCATCTCAGCCCAGGTCTGAGGGCCTGAGCTGGATGGTCTCTCTAGGAAGTCGGCAGAATAGCAAGGCAGCAAGGGGCACGGGGATTCTTGCCCTGTGCGCTCGCTACTTCCTGCCTCCAGCTCTACGGCCGTCATGGCTGGGATGTGAACTGCTCCCCCAGAGGCCATGTATCGTGTGTGGCCTTGGTCCTTACAGTGGTTAAACTGGGAGGTGGAAGAGCCTTTCAGAAGCGGAGCTCAGTGGAGGCGGATGGGTCACCGGGGTGGAGCTCCTCAGCGGGTATTCAGACCTTGGCTGGTCTCTCTGTTCCCGGCTACCACCTACCTGTTCCAACCCGTATCCTTTCCCACTCTGGTTCTCAAGGCCGAGGCTGGGCGCCGTGTGCTCACCGGTTTTGGATGCGGCCTCAGCAGCGAAGTCCGCGGCGAACTTCTTGAGGACCTCTGCGCTGTCCTCCTTCACAAAGAGGCCGATGAAATTGGAGGAGGTGTAGAGCTCCAGGGGCAGGGGCGCCGAGAACTTGCACTTCCAGCGGCTGACAGTGGTCTGCAGGGCCTCCCCCAGGGCGTCCACCTTGCTGTCCTCACACTGGCAGGGTGGGTGGGGGGGAGGAGCACAGGTCACTCAGAGGCCAGGGCACGAGGGGTCTGCTGCCCCTGAACACTGCACACGCTTTCTTTCCCCAGGGACTGAGGCTGATAACCATCACCCCGGCCTGGGAGGCTGGCAAAGAGCGGCAGGCCGCCAGCTATCCAGACACCCATTCTCCCTCTGGCAAACTGGGCGGGGCAGGCATAACTTCTGCCCTTCTTCACTCGCTGAGCCCCAGCACCATGCAGGTCTGGTTCAGTAGGAAGCAAGAATGAGGGCTGTGGTTGGGTCCAAAATTTCAGTTAGAAGAATTAAATTCAAGAGAGCTCTTACACAGCACGATGACTACACTTAAGAACAATGTAATATACACTTGAACATTGCTGAGAGTAGATTTTAGGGCTCAGGGGTAGCTCAGTAGTAGAGCACTTGCCAGGTACACACAAGCCCTTGGGTTTGATCTGTAGCACTGGAAGATTAAGGGCGTAGATTGTAAATGTCCTCATCACAAATAGAAAGTATACAGGGCAATACATGTACTAATCAGCTTGATTTAGCCATGTCACCATGTACATATATATCAAACCATCATAAATATATGTAACTTTTGAAAAGTAAAGAAATTCTCTTTGCTCAAAAACAAAAACCAAAAGAAAAGCAAAGAAGAAGAACGTGACGAGAGAGCACAGGACAAACTGTTGTGTGTTTTCTGCTGTTTAGCATAACGTGTACCTTTTCGGTTCCTTTCAGACAGTCACAATTGTCTGTGCATCCACCCCCTGAGAGCTGGGAAGAAAGAGGCTCAGAGCCGTGACTTCCTCCTCCCACCCTCTGCAGCGCACTGAGGGAAAAATGACTGTCTCTGAGATGCTCCGTGTTTTTGAGAAAGAGCTTGTATGACTAAGAGGAAGTGATAATCACTTTAATTTTCAAAGTGAATGGCAAAAAAGAAGGCGTTAGGAACATGCTTTTTATTTGTGTGAGGATAGCGAGAGACAGGGACAGGGACAGAGAAGCACAGAATCTGAAAAAAAAAAAAAGCAAATTATCTTTTTAAAAAATTTGTCTTGCTGGGTGTGGTGATGCACCCCTGTCAATCCTAGCAGCTTGGGAGACTGAGGCCTGAGGACTACAAGTTTAGGCGAGTTTGGGCAATTTAGCAAGATCCTGTCTCAAAATAAAACAATAGAACAGTGCTGAAGATATAACTCAGTGCGAAGGCCCTGGGCTCAATCCCTGGTACTATCACCAAAAAAAAAAAAAAAAAAAGAAAGTGTTAAAATGCTACCATTCTACTGGCCTTGAAGATATGTGGCTACAGCAACTCTCCTCTATTTTCATGGGAAGCACTATAGATGCATTTATTTAATGTATTACAAGGAGTGGATTTAATTTGGTTGCTATATGATTTTCCTTCCTTCCATGGTACTGGGATTGAGCCCAGGATCTTCCCGCTGAACTATACTCCCAACCCTTTTTTATTTTTTACTTTGAAACAGGGTCTCAGTAAATCATTCCTTTGCCCAGGCTGAGCTTGCCCTTGGCGCCTCCCGCCTGGCCCTCACTCAGTGGTGGACTCACAGTCGTGCACCGGCCTAGATCAACTTTCTCATGGCTGCAGTTATGGGCTAGAGCAGCGGCAAGTGAAAGACAGCTTATTTTCTCTCCAGGAAGATCTAGTGAAGACCCCATGGACAGCATCCGGAGGCTGACACAGCTGTCCCTGGCTATTCCCTGCGTTTTGCCCCCTTCCCTTGTAAGAGTGGACAGGGGAGACGATGGGCAAGTGTGAAGGCAGCCGAGTGACTGCTCCAGCGGTGAGACCAGTGCACAGTCACTGAGAAATCACATCAGACCCAGGTGCTCCTGAGCCTCTGCAGATACAAAGCAAGAGGAGTTGGGGTGAAACCCAAGCTGGTCCCTGACCACCCACGGTCCTCCTGCTGCCTGACTCTTGCTCCAGGCCCGAAGGGGCCAGCAGGGCCCCTGGGAGGGCTGTGCGGGAAGGGCCAGCAGCTCACCATGAAGAACTGGCACAGGGTGATGTGGGGGAAGATGTTATGAGCCTTGTTCTTCCCGCAGATCTGCTTCGACTGCTGCCAGAAGTCGGAGAGCTTCTGTGCTAAGGGGCCTGTGGGGCGGAGGTAGAGCACGTACTCCCGGGGCAGGGGGTCATCCAAGAAGGGGTCGCCCACGTGGGAGAACAACCTGGAAGAGAGAAGGGAGCGTGAGAAGCCTCGCTGGAGAATAACAGAAGGAAAGCAGAGTAGAAAGAGACAGATCACCCTCCATAATTCCCCACCCCAGGCACCACGTGCTCCTTCATATTGTCAAAACTACTGATGACGCTCAGATGCACCAACTTCTGTTCTCCCGCATCTCCTATTGCCACCTCATCTCACAGCTCCCCAAAAACCCTAGTGCTGCTCTCCAGGAAGCGTTCTCGGATTAACTCCAAAGCCTTTGCAGATCCCGCAGGACTTCTCCCATGCATCGCGCCCCTCTGTTCAGTCTATGAAGAGGCCCAAGCACTTCCAAGAGAAAGGAAGTTCCTGGGATGCAATGGGATCCCCGGGGCACAGGCACCTGGAAGGAATGTGGGATCGTTTTCTAAATGGATTTGCCCAGCATCCACTCATGTAAAGTGAATTTTGGGGGAATGGTGGTGGAGGTCCTGGGAATCTAACCCAGAGCCTTTACACCAAACGACATCCCAGGCTTTGTTTATTTATGTATTTATTTTTTTCAATTTTGGGACAAAGTTGCTTAGGTTGGGCTTGAATTTGCAATCCTCCTGCCTCAACCTCCAGGAGTGCTGGGATTTGGGTTTTTGCCACCAGGCCTTGGGTAAAGTGGCCTTTAAATGACTGGAAGGAGACAATATTCGGAGAAGGTCTATCTGAAAATGACTCTAAAAGTCATTAAACATCTCCAAGGACAAGCACACCCTGGGGCCAGGGCAAAGGAGGCAACTGACTTGATAAATGGCGTTGTCGCTGGCCCTTCGGCTCATCTCCTCCCAGGAAGGGTCCATTAGAGAAAGACCGCACAGCCCAGCCATCCACAAGCACTCAGGGTTATTATATGCTATTTTCTCAATTTATTTATTTCATACCAACCAGTCACATGCTGCCTGAACGCTTCTTCCTCCCGTGGATGCCAAGGCCTTTTGTCTGGAAGAAGAAATTATTGTTAGTATTTTTAGCCTCTTCTCAGCTTTTCCCACTGCAGCAACAAGCGCTGGGTGTGCGGGAAGCGGCATCCGAGGCCATGTTCCGCTTTCCTCCGCGGAGTGGAGACACCTGCAGCGGGCTTCGCTGAGGGTCATGGACAGGCAAGTGGAAGCTAGGACTTGCCATTAATTTCCGAGAAATTAGCATTGGATTTGCATGCAGCCTGGCAGCCCGTGCAGTCTATTTTCAGCAGTTTCCACATTACAGTTTTATTTTTGCCTCCCTAAACATTACCGTGTCTTGGTTTCTCCTCCTCCTTCTTCACCCACCCACTTTTACCGACCCAGATCCCCTGCAGGGTGGATTCTTGTTTGCAGCCCCTTGGCGGGGTGCGTACGTCACTGCCTCTTTCCACTTTCTCTAAGCACCGCCAGCAGCAGCAGCAGCCCCAGGTTGGAGCCATCATTTTCAGCCATTGTGCAGTTCTTCTGGGGCACAAGCTGCGCTGGGTACAAGAGGACAGCCAAAACCCTGCTGCTAGCCCCACTTCTGGAGAAACACCTCGAAGCTGTCCTAATGACGAGTGAGCCTCCACCAGGCCCCACTGCAGTGAGGCCCTTACTCAAGCTCACACGTGGAGCTCTTCTAAAACTTTAGACCTAGGCCTGCCTCCAAGAGCCAGGCTTCTGGGTTCACGTCTGGTTTGTCTAGTCACCCATCCTTGCATTCATGCACGTACTCACGCTCACACTCACTCAGTAATTACCGAGGATTGCAGCTGTTTTGTCAGCACTGTAGTAGGTCCTAGGACTACAGTAAAGGGCTTACTCCGTCCTTGCACGGCCTCATGCAGCGTTCAGTCACACAGGTTCATGAAAACACCCACTGTACAGCTAATTGTTTAACCACACCAATGGCAAGTGCAATGTCAGAAAAGCACAGGAAGCCACGGTGAGACAGGACAGGAAGAGCTAGCCTGGTCTCAGGGTGGGAGGTGGGGAGGCAGCCTTGCAGCAGGGACACTTCAAGTGAGTCTCAGTGGGATGGTGGAGTTTCGCGGTGGCTGTGTAGACGTCAGGGCATCTACTCCAACTGAGATGTGAAGATGAAATAAGCTGGTGTACGTAGGAGCCTTGGACAGTGCCTGACACATCCTAGTGACAAGTAAGCAATCATTACCCCTTGCACTAAACCGATTCGGCATTTTTCATAAGGGGAAGAAAAACCAAGGAATCCAAATTACATCCAAGCCTCCTTTTCCCATTTGGCTACAGAATCAACCCGTCTTTCCTCCTGCTACCTCTCTGGGGAGCAATCAGTCAGAGAGACTGGAACCGTGGAAACCCCAGGTCAGGAGAGAAGGGATCTCAGGGATCATGTGAGTCCGACTTCTTCGTACGCAAGGGGAAACTCAGCCTGGCTAAGGTGATGGCTAAGGAGAAGGCCTGACTCTGCCTGCTCTGCTCCCCAGCAGGAAGTCAGGTCAAACACTTTCTTCTTTCCCTGTGAAAAATCTGAGCACAGATTGCCAAGATCAGGAGAAAGACGTCTGCATAGCTAATGAGAACAGCGCCGTGAAATGCAACCCTATTTATGCCAAGATGAAGTCAAGGGCAAGTAAGACAGAGCCCTCCGGTCCCCTTGGAACAAACAGGAAAGGCTGGAAGTGCAGAGCCGGCACACTCACCGCACACGCGTCAGGGTGCTCCCGACTGACCGCTGTCTGCTCCCTTCCTGCTCACCAGACAGAGGCCAGGCACCTGTTTTTGTCAGGGGAGAAACTCTGTACCCACACAAGCACACCAATCGTGATATGTTAGAGGTTATCCACCGGAAAAGACCCATTGTTTCAGAAACAACTGGGAAAGAGAAAAACTCCTTTGTGGTTCAGGCCAATGTGCTATTTATATAAAGCAGCTCATTTCTTTCTCCTCTGCCCTTCCCCCGTGAAACATATCTAAATGAAATTTATCTTATTTCTTCTGAGGAACTAGGGGAATCCTCTGAAAATGAAAGATCTAATTAAGTTATGGTCTCTGAAACTCCAAAGATATGTCTTGGAGAGGGTTCAAGGAAAAATTTGAGGAAGATAATTAAAGGGTTGGGTGTGATAAAGGCTGTGATAAAAGGTTAAGGAAATCCAAATTCTTTTTCTCAAGATGACAGGTCTAAGAGGCCTTTAATTTTGTGGAAGGTTATTGTATTCAGCACACCCTGTCTAGAGAGGGTCAGCCCAAAGAAAATAGGTGTTGGCTATGGCTCGCAGGGCTCACATTAGTTACCAGAAAGAACCTTCTGGAAGTAATGTGGTTTTAAGTTTTTAAAATATATTTCTATAAAGTAGTTATCAATCTGAAACAGAGGAGTAGAATTCCCTAGGGAGGAGGTGGTATTGAAAAAAAAAAAAGTAAAATCCCTTTCTCCTTACGATCGCCTATGACAGGCAGGTCCACAGCTTCTTTACCCACTGCCAGGCTGGCCACAGTCTGTGCTGAGTTTGTTTGCAGAGCTCTGCCCACAGAACAGACTGAACATAGGAAGCAGGAGAACAAGGCTCTCCCTCCACTCTGCGGAAGGAAGCATGTTGCCATAAAGTGCTGCCTCCACAGCCTGCCCCCTGTGGCCAAAGTCAAGGGCACGTGGGTGTGAGTGCAGTGGGTCCTGAACCCCAGGCCCAACCCCAACATCTGCTACTGTCGGGGTGACTCAGAAGTTGTCCGAGACTTATTTCAGAGGCTACTTGAGACCTTGAGCAGACAGAGGAGGATCTCGGTAGCTGAAATGCCAGTGGCTGTACCATGGGATTACAGCAAGGGATTATGGCGATGAAAGATGTCAGTGTGGCTTTCTCGACTAGAATTGCTGGGCGGCACAGACCACTGAAGTTCGGTCACATGCACACATAAACTTGACTTCCGATCCTGGTCCTAAGTTTGCCAACTATGACTAGGGTTCGTTTGTAGCACTGTATGAAAAAAAATGATGCTAACTCATACCAAGGGTGGGGAAGAATAGCACAAAGAGGACAAAAACAATGGCAAATCAAAAAAACCCAGGGAGCAGCTATAGAGATTAGCCACAGGGGGAGGAGCCAGCACGCCACTGCTGGCCCTGCTGTGCTCTGCGGGGGTTTCTCTGCCACCTGCCCTCAGTCCTGGTGATGTTTGCACTTGAGGTTGGACTGGTCCCGGCGTCAAAGATGCCCTCATGCCCTTGAAGGTTTGGAAAGACACCTGCTTTCCTGCTAGTTTGCCTGCGGCAGGAGGCAGCGCTTCCTCTCATCCTTCCCTCAGCTTTTCCTCCCTCCCTCCCTCTCTTCTTTCCTTCATTTGTTCCTTCCCTCCCTTCCTCGGCCTTCCTTTTCTCTTCCTTTCGTTCTCTTCTTTCCCTTTTATTCCTAAGCAACTCTTATCAGGAAACCAAATGAAAACCAGAAGCTAAACCGAGACTGTGAAAAGTCCTTTTCTGATTGGTGGGCACCTTTCAGGGATAAAGCTTTGGGTCCCCTTGGCTTGTTCTGGCTGGTACCACCGCAGCTCAGTCAGGATCTTCATTCCCTCTCAGAACTGCACACTGCGAAGCTTCTGCTCTGTGTTAGGCAAGGTAGCTCCCTAAGGCCACAGTACCCTGGTTATGGGAGGTTTCCCTGTGACTCTAACACCACCCCCAAGTCGGTCCAATTCCTCTCCAGGAAATGCCAGCTAGAGACAGGTGATGCACTAAGGCAGCTCAGAAGAGGGTCCCTAACTCTGCGGGACAGTTCCTAGGCTCTCAAATTGTACTTCAAGGTACACGAGGTCAGGACATCATGGCAAACTCAAAAAGGTATCATGGGATATTTAAAATTTTTAATTTTTAATTAATTTATTTTTTTTGCGGTACTGGGGATTGAACTCAGGACCTTGTGCTTGCCAGGGAGGCGCCTATTCCACTGAGCTACATCCCCAGCCCTATTTTAAAATTTTTGAGTGAAACACAGCAATATTAATCTTCCATTGGATACCATGTAGGTACCTGCTTTAAGGTAGTTACACTGTCATTATCTGTGCTGAAGTTTCTCTCTATGCCATATCTGGTTGAAGCTAGGGTTTTGATAACTGCTGTAATAAAAACCAAGTACCCAAGAGAAATCAACACAGGACATCATTGTAGGGCCTGATAGACACACACATCTTGCTAGTAAGTAGTGATGGTTTTTTTAAGAATGAAGCAGAAATAATACTTTTCCTTCAATGTATATGTATTCTTTTTCAAATGGCTCCTAAGTTGTTAAGATACTCCTTAAGGTTTTTGGATATAACTACTAAATAAGCAGAACTATTAGCTATTTACATTGACCCACAGCTTTATGTAAAAATTATGGAGACATTAAAGTGCTATCTCCTGAGAAAGTTTTGGAATCAGCCCTAGAAGAGATGGTGTTTGATTTGGATCTTAAAACTGAGTGAGCGGCCAGGCATGGTAGCACACACCTATAATGCCATACTCCCAGCAGCCAAGGCAGGAGGTTTGCAAATTCAAGACTAGCCACGGCAATTGGCAGACGTTAGCAAAAGTCTTTAAACAAAACAAAATTTAAAAGGATTGGGCACTATAGTTGTGCATGAAGGCCCTGGATTCCATCCCCAGTGTGTGCGGATCAGTGAGTGAGGGCTGAGTTAGAGTCGGTTAGAGAGAAGGGCACCAGAGGTAGCACCGGAGGTAGCCATGACTAAAGGAAAGGGACAGCACTGTGTATGTGTGAAAAATGGCGTTTGGTGACGCCAGCACAAAACCTACAAAGCTGGAGCAGGGTAAGGATGAAGCTGAGCAGGTAGGTAGGGCTCAGGGCACAAAGGTCTCGTGTTGGTACAGACAGCTCAGGCCTGATTATGACATCTGTGCAGTGGGAAGCAAAGCAGGGTGTGAAGCAGGGAGGGAGGGTCGGATGTATCCTGAGGGATACACCTCAGGGAGGTAAAGCAGTCTGCTGAGACACACAGACACCTCAACAACACATCAGGAGGGCCCCACAAAAGCAGCGATGGCGGGGACACTGAGCATGATGTTTGTGTTGCTGGCCAAGTGCGGCTTGGAGGCTGAGTCAGTGTTTCTGCTTAAATGCTTACGTGGATGGTGGACACAACCCTGAAGGAGAGGGCAGGGGTAGAAATGCGTTTGGGCAAGAGGTGTGGTGGGGAGTGGGCTCAGTTATCACTGCAGGCTAACGGCTTACCAAGTGTCATGAACAGACAGGTCTTGTTAGAAACATGTTCCTAAACCTCCCTGAGCTTGACCAGGATTCCTTGTCTCTTTCTGTTTGCAATCCAGACATTTGTTTTGGGCCATCACTGTGTTTCTATTTCCTGTCCAAGCAGTATGTTCCACTCCCAGTTTACTCAACAGTGAAGTTAATAAATACTCAACATGCTAGGCATAATGGTGCATGCCTGTAATCTCAGCACTCCAGAGGCTGAGCTAGGAGGATCATCATGAATTCAAAACCAGCCCGGGCTACATAGTGAGTTCAAGGCCAATCTGAACTACATAGTAAACAAACAAACAAACAAACAAAACCACTCCAGACGTCCTGATTTGGGGATGTTAGCAGACCCCAGGTTCTACCTTAGGCCTCACAGGAGAGCCTTCCTGCTGTGTTAAGACCACAGGTATCTGAAATCTACAGTAAAAAACCACAAACAGTACGTATACTAGTGGAGAATGCAATATATTCTCAATTGTAAGACCTTAATTCAATTATGCAGAAAACTATTATTTTTTTTTAGTACCAGGAGTTGAACCCAGTGGTATTTTACCACTCAGCTCATCTATGGCCCTTTTCTACTTTTTTATTTTTGAGACAAGGTCTAGTTAAATTGTGCAGGCTGTCCTCAAACTCATGATCCTCCTGCTTCAGCCTCCTGCCTCACTGCACTTGGCTTTCAGTTTCAAGTAGGACCTCCCTCATCCAAAATTCTTGGGGCTAGATAGGTTTCAGATTTTGTAGTTTTTCAGATTTTGGAATACATGCATGGACTTTACTAGTTAAGCACACCTAAATTTTTGATTTTTGCATTAGAGGTGCTGACTCTATATCTGAAGTTGGATTGTCCTATGCTCTGGATGAGGAGTGGACACAAGCTCATGGCCTCACGCATGACCCTGCTCTATACATTGGTTCTCGGTGACCATGGGATAAAAAAAGAGAAGATACCAGACCAGGTATATAAGCTATCAAGTGGATTCAACTCTGCAGGCACCAAAGTTAAATTCTGTCTTTCCCTCCCATAGCCAGGACAATCTTAAATTTTGGAAACATTGAATACTAACTGTTGGAGTTTTGAAAATCTTCTCCACCTCCAGGGCACCAATTTTTAAATTTTTCACACCTAGCACTTTCAATTTAATTTGAAAATGGCCTACTTAGCCAGATGATTCATTCTCTTCCATCAAAATCAGTTTAGCTTTTGCACTGGACTAGGTGATGGGCAGGCTTAGGTAGAACCCAACTCCTAACTTTCCTGGCCAAAGAATCCTGCCGCACAAAGAGGCTGTTGGTGCCACGTAGGAAAACTGAGGGATTCTTTCAGGGTGTATTTGTAAACAGTGCTTTTTGTAAAGCAGTCTTGGGTAGAAATATTAGAGGCTTTTATTGTGCTTACTGAAGAACGGCCTGCTCAGTGCTAAACATCTTCATAGGATCTGGCAGCTCAGTGCCATGCCTGAGGCTGACAAGGACAAGCAGTGACCCTCTATGGATCTGTTTCTGTAGGCGAAGAAAAATCAGGACGGGGAAACCAGTAACAATGGAAGGCACCAGGCACTGAACACACCTTTAGGACAAACTATAAAGCCCAATGATGTCAGGAGCCTCCCCTGCCCCCTAGGCTGGCTGCCCGCCCATCTCTGGGGCTGCCCCATCCCTGGAGTGGCTGGAAAAGGACTGGTTCAAATCCATGAGTCAGTGGAGGAGGAACACAGTCATCTCCCTCCTCCATGGGGAAGATGTTCCAAGACCCCTCTGAGAAGGCCTAAATCTGTGGAGTGTGCCACAGCCTATATGGATCATGGCTTTTCCTATGCATAATTTGCCCACACCTGTGAAGTTTAATTTATAAATTAGACATAGAGATTAATAACAATAAAATAGAACAATTGCAATATACTGCGATAAAAGCTATACAAAACCCACAGGTTATTTATTTTTAGAATATTCCATTAACTATTTTAGACCACAATTGGCCTGGGGGAGCCAAAACCATGGAAAGTGAGACTGTAGGTAGGACAAGACTCCAGGGTTGAGCAGATGTCGATCTTGGGTGGGTCAGATGCCTAATTTCACTTTTTAAATATATGATGCAGTGCCCCAAACTGCTGCACTCAGCACGCTAATCCCAGCATTTGGGCTTTGTATCCCGGGCTGCTCCTGTGGCTTCTCCACACAGGGGCCCCCTGACTGGAGACTCCCTGGTTGTGGGGCAGAGGATGCTGTGTCTTCCACTGGTCCACACTTGGAGCCATGAAGTCCAGTCTGTTGTTTGTGAATCTTCTCCGGGAAGATGTGTGCCAATGGCTGCAGGCAGCTCAGGATTTGTGGACAGAAGAATTGCTCCCTGAAGGGATGCATGAAATTGTATGAGGTAACAAAAACTACTCACAAGGCTTCTAGCCCTATGTTCACTTTTATCCAACTGAGAAAAGCTGAGGCTCAGGGTCACGTGACCAGTAACGCAGTACCTAAACTCTGTGTAAGGACACAGATCATCCTTGCTCTCAAGGCAAGCACACAGTACCTGAAGGAAGGCCCCTAGATTTGCAAGCCTGACTCGAGTTAAGTTGCCTGCCTCTACAGCACATGCAGGCCTCCTCTTCATCTTCCTGTTTCTCCTCTTCGGGGCTTTCAAATGTGTTCTGATGCAGCGAGCACTCTGGAAATCTCACTCTTGGTTCTTCTGAGCTATGTGGTTTAAGGAAGGTCAATGTGCTTGTTTCCTCCTTTCTTAACAACATTCCCTTGATTTACAGAGGCCGAATGAGGATGCTGGGGTTTTGAACAATGCTGTGGCATCTGTCAGGTAATAAAGCAATGGGGGAAAGGAGAGTTCTTAATTTGTTTAAAAATAGGTACTGTCAAAGATGGCTAGAAATCTGGGCTCCTCCAGACTTAGAATTTTGTCTGACCATGGACAACTGTCAAGAGGGTCACTGTGGGAAAAGGGCTGGGGCACCAGTTGAAGGTAGAAAGACAAAAATATGATCAAATCCAAAGGTAAAATAAGCCCATACAAATGCATGCCAGAGGCAATAAAAACGCACCAGTATCGCATCCTGTCTGTGTCACCTAGCTTCCTGTTCTGGTTGACAGCTGGTTCTATTTCCCCAACAGAACAGCACCAGCACTTCAGGACGGCTTTTGACTCATGAGGACACGTGTCATGTGGAAATGATCCTGTGCCCACCAGCTGTGCTGAGAAGGGGCCTAGTTACCCACAGCTCTGTACCTTCTACTTTCCCTTCTCCCTGTAACCGTGGGAGGCAGGAAGCCCTCCACTTCCCAAGAATGCACCAGCCATACAGGAGCTTGCTTGCCTCAGGTATAGCCATACTTGCCACAATTTAAGCTGAGTAGGAGATGATATCTAGTTTGCTAGTGTGCATAGGAATGAAGTTACTTTATAAGAAGCAGAGTGGAACAAGGCATTAAAGCCACAATCCCAGCCCAGAAGCAGCCTGGCTATAAGATCTAGGGCTCAAATATGTGAGCTCCTAAGCATAAGGCCTTCCAAGTATCTTATTCACAGTCTACATATGAAAAAAACAGTGACTCAAAGGGTGGGGAATAAAGTGTCCATATCAGTGACTGTTAAAGTAGTCAGTTAATTATCAAACTCTTCTAATCTGTGATAATTTCTCTTCTAGGCAGAACTCACCTCCCTCCATGAAAAAGTCATCACCTCTGTTGCATAGACATTCCTTGTTTGTATTTGTGCTTAAAGCTGCCTGTATCTTTTGCTAGCAAAAGCCTATGCCTCTCTGAGCATGCAGCTCTTGGTTATCAGTTAAATTAGCAGCACAAAGTTGATTTGCCAGATACTTCACTAATCTCTCTTTCTTCAAGGCTGGTGCAAATCTACAGATGACCAGTGACCAGGTTTCACAAGCTGTTTTCTCAAGATAAGAGATTCAGTAAGCATCTCTTTGTAATTAGCATCTGTGTTCAGTTACAAAGCCCTCTCAGGATGTTAGTCCACTGTGGTTGGGGTCTTCCTGATCCACCAAATCCATCTTTTCCCCTCCCCCCCACAACTTGTCTTCCATTCACAGGGGCCTTTTCAAGTGGCAAGTGCACAGACTTCGATTCAGTAATGGGTTGTGCCTCCCTACGCTGAAAATCCAAAATCTAGCATGTTCCAAAACCTGAAAACTTTGAGTGCCATGCTGCAACTTAGAACTTTTCCGCCAGACTTGGTGACACAGACCTACGATGCCAACTACTGGAGAGGCTGCAGTAGAAGGATTGCAAGTGTGAAGCCAGCCAGCCTGGGCAATTTGGAAAGCTTGTCTCAAAATAAAAAAATAAGAGTCCGGGCTGTAGCATTGCTTGGCGGTAGAGTGCTTGCCTCGCATGTGCAATGCCTTAGGTTCAATACCCAGCATTGTTAAAAAAAAAAAAAAAAGCTTCTGATTTTGGAGTATTTCAGACTTTAGATTTTAGGATTAGGGATGCTTCTCTTGGACTCAAGGCCCAAGCAAGCAGCCCAGCCGTCCCTTCTCTTCCCTCTATCCCCGGAGAGGAACTGGATGGGCTGGTATCCTTGACTCTCATATCAAGGCAGTGCCCCTCCCTCCACAGGTGTGGAAGCACTAAGTCAAGCCCAGGGAAGTATCTGAGCTGGTGTTCCTTTACTCTATATTCTGGAAGTCTCTCAGTTCTTTCTCCGTGGAAACCCAGGCATCTGGATAGGTGTGGTCACGGAGATCCACTGCAGAGTCCTGCACTGCCTTCCGTGTTGGGCTGGGGAATCTCGGCAACAGAAGAGTGGGGCCTGGAGAAAGTCAGTGCTGCTCTCTCTTTGTGTCCGTGCCCTGCGTTTGCCGCAAAGACATCAACTTAGGCCTTCCCATTAATCCTCCAAACTGATCAGCTGTAAGAGCAAGTCGACATGAAAAAGATTTTGGTATCTAAAAACATGTTTCCCCAACTTTTTCTTCCATGTATCGGAACTGACTTGCTTCTCAGGCTTTTGCTCTGTCCCATTCCTCTTAGCTTCTACCTTTTCCTTTGATGAAATTTCAGTGCCACCTCAAACAGATTGGCAGGTTTCGTTTTTTCTCTACTGATGGTTCAGGTTGGTTCCAGGGATGGCGCATCCTCCTGTGCAGAGCTACTGGGTACGAGGATGGACAGGTGAGTGTAAAATATAGAGCCAACGTTATTCCTGGGCCCTGAACCACCAGAGGTGGAAAATGCTTATGGGAAAGTCCCAGCTCCGCACACTGCCAAGTCCTCCCCTCTTCCCCTGCCTGCTCATCCAGACTTCAGCCTCTGCTATGGTCGCTTTCTCAGCTGCCAGTGGCCCATAAGATCCATACAGATTTATTCCCACCTCTGATTGATGGTCAGAGGCCAAATGATTGTGGGAGAATGTGAGGATGTGCTAAGAGCCACACAAACCAAGAAGGGAAGGCAGTGGTAAATTAGCCAAGGCTTCCTGGCTGAAGTAAAACAGGGACTGGCCGAGTACAGTTCCCCTGGCAGGTCCCTGCAGGAGACCAGTGTTCAGGAGGCTTTCCTCAAAGAATGTCATTTTTTTAAAATTTGGGGCTTTAGTGTATTCATCTTCAAAGAGGTGATGAACAAGCCCATGGGGAAGCTGAGAAAGATGTGACCCGGATAAAGCGTACCGAGGTACACAGAGGCAACCCTAGGCCTGGCATAGTGGTGCACGCCTGTAATCCCAGCACCAGGAGGCTGGGACGGGAGGATCGCTGCAAGTTTGAGGCCACCCTGGGCCACATAGTGAGTTCAAGACCAGCCTGGAATACACAGTGAGACAGTGTCTCAAAAATAATAAATAAATCAACAAACAAAGAAACAAACAAATAAATAAGAACTCTTAAGTGAGAGGCAATGACTGCAGAGGGTCTTCAGACTATCCTGCCCTTCCTCCTAATGGCCAGACGAGGCTGCACTGAGGCCACTCACCTCTTCTTACACATGTTAAAAGAAGAAGACACAAAAATGTTTTTTGGTTATCAGAAAGGTCTTCCATGTGTCCAGACTCCTTCCAACTGTATTCAAACTCAGGCCACCTTTGTCTGTGCCTGGTACAGTTGGTCACTCTTTCCTATATAGTGTAAAAATTTATTCTAGCAGTTCCACACAGAGAATTCTGCCTCCTGTTTGTCACCAAGGCTAGGAAAGCGGCCTTGCCGAAAATCTGGGTGCTTCTGTTTACCATCCATACCTCTCGGCCCCCACCCCTCAGCCTTCTCCCCAGGAAGGTGCGGTGGGCAGTGGGGGGCCTGTCACTAACCATCAACCCTAATGGCTTTACCCATTTCCTTCAGAGGAAATGAACCTAATGGAGAAAGATATATTGATCATGAAGACCAAGCTTCAGACTCAATCTCCTGGCAGTGAACCCTTTCAGCTAGCTGGAGTTAATGGCCACTGCTCTCAGCTGCCCGGGCCTGTTTGTGAGTGTACGTCTAACAGTCAATGGGATAGTAGCTTGATGGGGCCCAAGGCTGGCCAACAGGAAGGAAAATGTGCTTTATAAAGGCAATCAGAGACAGAGAACAAAAAGTACTGAGCTACTTGGGGGTTTACACAGACCTTGTAAATGAAGGAAGGACTCCAACCTGTGACCCGTATGTCAGTCCCCTATCAACAACACTCTTTCTTCCAACCCATAAAGGGCCTATTAAGCAGCCCTCCTCAGGGGGTGGTTAGCAAGGAAAGTGCTGTTTAGGTTCCCTGATGGTTTTGTGTGGCAGGGCCCACTAGCTCATCGGGGAGCCCTTGTTTTGTTCTTGCTAAAAGGGGGCTGGAGCTCTGGCCTCTGCTGCAAGGAGGCAGCAGTTGTAATTGTGAAACCAGCCATTAGACCATGGGTGATGCCACAGTAAAATACATTTCTCTCTGCCTCTGTTCCAAGTTGCTCTAGGACCTAGACAATCCCTTTCCCCTCAACAAGAGCAATGTGCTTTAGACAGAACAAGTGGAAGTGTTCGCTGTATGAAAGAGGCGTGTTCTTGGGGGGCAAACTCTTTCTAGCTGTAGGACCGGGGACAAGTTAATTATCCTAAGACTCATTTTCCCAATCTCTTAAGTGGGGATAATCATAATGATCCTGCAGGGTATGATTAATATCAGATAATATGCTTGAAGAGCCAGCCAAATGTCTAGCATGTGTTAGGCACTTAACAAAATTAACATTTGCTCATACGCCTGTGTATACTACCCAATCAGTCCTTATAGTTTTTTCTAGAAAAAGTGTAAGTTCCATGCTAATAGAAATAATTCCAGACTGGACACTGAAGACCCAGATCCTTTCTCTGCTAAAAACCATCTACAGCCATCCGGAAAGTTGTAGGGGTGTGCTCAGGGTTGGGGAGAAAGATTTCCAGGTAAAGCAACAACACAAGCAAAGGTGCAGAGTGGAGAGCAGCTGGTGGCAGATGCCCGGTGCGGAGGAAGTGTACTGGGGAGGAGGACAGATGATACAGACAGCCAGGAACCTGCAAGAGGGTCCGCATCGGTCGGGCAGAAAGTGAGGAGTCCCTGGGAAGCTGTGAGCAGGAGAGGGACAAGAGGAAAGCAGCACCACGCTCCAGTCGCCCAGGCTGCCGTTGGAGGGTGTGTTTGCCCAGGGATGGCACTGGGGTGGCAGGGCTGCCTTTTTCCTCTAAGACCTCGTATCTTGTCACTAGCACTCTGTGTGGGGCCTTCCCTTCTCACTCTGCAGGGTAGAAACACCACTGGCCTCCTGAATGTCTCCCAAGGGAACAGGATACGGGTTTCAAAATTCAACCCATTATGCATGTTGAGGGAGTATTATGGCCTGACAAAGTGGGTGGGAAGCGCATCTCTCTTGCCCAAAGACACCAGCAAACCACGGAGAGGCACGGTGATCCCGGCATGAGGCCATGGATGTTAGCATTCAGCGCAGTCTGCTTGTAGTAGGTGCTCATAAAATATGGCCATAATTCATATCTCTATCTCTATATACTCTCTCTCTCTCTCTCAAACCTTACCATTTACGCAGCCTTCCTGTACTTTTCCTCAGGAAGATCCCTGAGAGTAGGATATGGATTAGTTCTAACTACCTGGTCTGTTCAGTTTCATATTGAAGTCATCTGTCCGACTCTTGGTCAATTTAATAGATTGTTTCCAGGTGACAGGTTCTATCAGGCATTATGGAAAACAGGCCCTGTGGAACGACAGTTTCCACTGTGCAGAATGACTGCAACCCTGCAGAGGACAGCCACCTGATTTGGGAAAAAGGGTGCTCATCAAATAAAAGAGATCATGCTGCTGGGGACCCTGTGGAGGGTGGGAGGTTAATACAATAGTCATGGTGAACCTCCAGACATGGTTCGAGGTTGGCAGCTCCATGGGGAAGAGCTCTGTAGTACATCCAAGGTAGAAAAAGGGGAAGAATCTAAGACTGAGGAAGCAGCAGTTGCCCTCAGGCAGGAAAAGGGTAGAGTCACTTGTGAACACATGTCACACCAGTGCCATGGTAATGTCGAAGCTGTGCGAAAGACATTATGTAATTGCTCTTGTACATCTTACCAACTCTGCCAGGTGTAGAGCATCATGGTTATTCTAATTTCACAGAAGAGAAAAAAAGAGGTGGCAGAGAGATAAATGGACCTACACAGCACAGCTCACCCTGTAGAGCAAAGGTGTACGAGCCCTGCTCCTGTTGTCCAGAGGTCTGAGGAGCAGCTGGGGATCAAGGGGGAAGGCACAGAGAGGGTTGGGTGAGCTCAATCTCCAAGGCCACAGCTGGCAAGGGAGCCTGCAAACAGAGCAGGAGCAGCCTCCACTTTGCTGTGCCCTTCCCCCGAAATAAAGGATTCAGAAGAAATGGAAGAAATCAGGAGTCATTTCAGGTTGCAGATGACAACAGAGACTAATTTCTTTTCTCCTCCCATTCCCACCTCCTCACTCTCTAAGCCACTAGAACCAGCTAAAAATACTTAAATGTGGATGATTTTTAGTCCTTCTGCAATGGTTTCAGCCGAGAGCTGCAGGAAAGGCTCTGATTCACAGTCTCGCTGGGTCAGGAAAAAGCCCAGGGACCAGACTGAACCATTTCTGTCCTCCTAAAGTCTTCTTGTAAGTCTTTGCCAGCTAACATTTATGAAGTTTACTAGGGCTGGGTGCTCTGCTCAACACTTCAAATAGATACAGGCTCATTCATTCCCTCTTCAACCTCTGGGACAGGTGCCCCATTGAATTGGAAGGGAAAGCGAGGCTTAAAAAGATTGTGTAACTTGCCTGGTTGCACAGTTGAGTAAAAGAGCCCATGTCCTCTAGCATGTTCCCAACTACCAAGTGACACAGCCTCCTGAGATCGGAGGCGGGGTGTTGGTTAGGCAGATGGATGTCAATCCATCACTCAGCTGGTCACCCATTAATTAATTAATTCAATAAAACATTCCTTTAACAAATATGCCTTGAGTCAGGCTGTTTCCAGACACTGCTATGAATTATTACAGCTAGGGGAAACTTGGCTTCTGATCTGACAGGAAGTCATCACAAACTGCTTCAACGGATATAGGAAAGAGGAGGGACTGACATTAATAAAGTACCTATTACGTGCAGTGCAATTTATAGGTGTCATCTAATACTTAAACCAGTTTCATGGGGTGGATATCATTCCTTCCATTTTATACATGACACAGGTTGTATGTGAAAAAACTACGAACATTGTCCGAGATGATGCTGTTAATCAGGAAAGAATGTGGGATCAAACCAGGTCTAGGTTTTAGCACCCACCCCACCCCTGCCTCTCTCTACTGAATGACCGAGGTAAATATTAACAGGAAATTATTTAAGCAAACAAAAGTGAGTTCAATTTGGAGAATTAAGTTGAGAGTTTTCCATCAGGAGGATGAGTAATTATTATGAGAGTTTGGGGCAGGCCTCAGAGGAGAAGGGGCAAGGAAGATGTCACCGAAGGGAAGCCATCCACTTGCGCTCCAGCGCTGACATCTACCAGAGGAAATACTGTCACGGCCAAAACTCCCACACAGTCCAATGCTCCCTGGTGGGCCACTTACGTTGAGAGATCTCCATGGAGACAAAACCCAGGCCGGCCCTACAGTTTCTATCTGGATGTCCACTCAAAGCCTCACGCACTCATCGGACTGTTACCTGACTTGTTCTTGGGAGGCAGGGTCTGAGCAAAAGAGATAGGTCATCCTCTGTTTCTCTTCAGGTTGTATAATCTTTTGCCTTTTACAAAAGAGATCGATAGGTCACCCAGAGCATGACCTAGACAGGTGCTCTCCCTCCCGCTCTTCTCCTTTCTCTGCTTCCTGGTTGCCAACACACGAGCAGCTTCCTTCTGTGCCAGGTGCTCCCACCACACCACCAACCATGCAAGGACTAAAACTTCGGATGGTCGAGCCAAAATAAACTTCTCCTCCTTCACAATGCGGGTGTTGGGTACTTTGTTTCAGCACTGAGAAAGTCTTGAGACTATCCTCCAGACTGAGACTCCAGCAGAAGAGCAGGACAGCCTTGGAGAACGTGGTGGGAAGCGATTCGTGTGACCAGCAGAACTATGCATGCCTTGTTTGCCTTTATGATTTCTGGACCAGGAGCGTTGGGTATGGGTTGCGAGGGGACAAGAGGAACAATGAGTGTTGTGGGATTCACAGCAAAGCCGATTGGTTTATTTTATTTATTATTTATTTATTTATCGAGGCAGGGTCTCACTATGCAGTTCAGGCTGGCCTTGAGCTCACTTTTGTAGCCCAGACTGGCCTTGAACTTGCAACAGTTCTCCTGCCTCAGCCTCCTGAGTGCTGGGATTACAGGTGTGCACCAGCACACCTGGCTAGGAGATTGGTTTAGACATCTGTTATTGTAAGTACCCTTTCCTACTTTTTAAAGACCGTCTTCCCCAAAGACATGCATGATGTCCATACCATGGAGCACTAAACCCTCTATGGCTTCATCCTCTTTCTGCTCCATGGCTCTTCACCCTCAAGATCTTTCTCCTTTTGCTTCCTTTTTCTGCAAGATAAACTCTACCCTCAGTTTCTGGCCTGGTTTCTATCTACCCTCTAACACTCCATTTGGGTCTCCTTTCCTCCAAGAAGCTGCCACTGCCTGGTCTGGACACCCATATCCTGGTGTACCTGGGTACCTGATGTACCCAGAAACTTTCAAATTATATTAAAGCGATCTGCCCTCAGCAATGGACTGTGAAGTACTTGAAGCAGAGAACGTCTCTTATTTTTTTTGTAGCTAATAGTGGGCACAGTATACAGCACACAGTAGGTAACACATTTTAAAAAATATGACCTTCATAACGATGTCAAAAATACATGTACCCAAGTGTGACAAGGTAACATCCTGGAAATTCTGCCTTCTTACAGTCACTCCATTGTATAACCTCATCTTCTTCAGTGTAGGTGAGACTAAGACTTACTTTTGTCCAACAGAACAGGGTAAAGGCCGAGGGATGTCACTGCCGTGACTGCATTAGGATATGAACACAAGACGCTAAGTGACTCACTTGCCTTCTGGTCTTGTAGAAGCTGCATGCTATGAAATGCCCGTGCAGAGCCGTGGCAGGCTTTTGCTGACTTCTAGGACCTGAGAGTGGCTTCTGGCCAACATGCAGCAAGAAGGTGGGCCCTTGGTCAAACACCTAGGAGGAAATGAACTCTGCCAATACCTGCTGGGTTAGGAATAGCTTCTAGTGAAGTTTCCATGAGACAACTGTCCAGCTAATGCCTAGGTGGGAATCATGTGAGACTCTAAGCAGAGATCACAGACAAGCCATGCCTGGATTTCTGGCCGAAGTGACTTGTGACGTATCAAATGGGTGTGTTTTCAGCCATTAAGTTTCCAGCACAGAGTAATAGGAGACAAGTACAAACAGTATTTCAGGCAGGAAAAACAGGCCAAAAAGGAATAGTGATTGATCCTTGCTTAGCATGAACTGGTGTGACCACACTCAGCCCTAAGGGAAATGAAGCATTTAATGCAGCAGCAGAAGATCTCCATGCCAGAACCAATGGAAACTGCTGCTTTGATTTGTTTGTCATGAGAGTATCTCATATCACTCTCAGCACCAGTTAAAATTCATTTAGGGGCTAGAGATGTAGGTCAGGTTCTAATGTGTGGGGCACTGGGTTCAATCTCTAGCACCCAGTCACTCGATCAGTCAATCAGTCAAGCTTGATACAGGTCACTTTAGGCCAAGGGTTACTGCCTGGTGACTTAAGAGGAAGGGGGAGGGTGCCTAGGACTTGGATCCCGCAGTGAGCCAGACGTGCCCTGTGTCTAGGCTCAGGTAAACTGAGGCTGATGACAACCACTGTCATCTTTATGTGGAGGTAGTAAGGAGGAATGGGCTTGAACATGTTACAGGGTCTGTGTTCTACAGCCTCTGCCCCCGCCCCCTTCTACACCTATCCCAACTCGAAGGACCCTTCTGGATGGAAGCCATTAGCAGCTAGCTTTCGACAGAGGCGTTGGAGGGTTCTTTTGCTGCTAAAAATCCCAAGAAATTCTACCCACTGTTCTAGCTCTGCTAGGCCTCTAGGAGAGAGCAGGCTCAATTTCTTGAAATGATGCACTACTTCCCTTTTCGTGGGAATATTTGATGTTTATAAATGGGCCCTTATCAAACCTGTCAGGAAGTGACGGGGACCCCGAATCCTCCAAGCAATCATTTGTCTGTTGGTCTAGCTGCAGAGCCCCTTGCCATGTTCTTCAGGGCTTCAGCTCCCACAGTACAGGGACTCAGGCACCTCGAGCTCCCTATGCAGTCAACGCACTAATGCTCTTTGCTGAGTGGGGCCCTGGGGAAGCTTCACGCAGGAGAGGCTGAGTTTTTCAATGTTTTGTCTTCCCACTGGGCTCTGAGGGCTTCCACCTCATTGAGTCTTCCTCCCTCAATGCCTTGGCAGGGTGGGAAACAGAGATCAGAAAGCAGTTTTCCATTTTACATACAGATGCAGAAAACACAGTCCATTTGTCTAAATGTGACACAGGCTGTGCCATGCAAATTTAACAGGTCTGATGACACACCACAGTGAGATGGCTTATAGATAGCGGAAAGGTTCTTTTCACAGTTCTAGAGACCGGAAGTCCCAGATGAGGCTGCCAGCGGCAGGGCCTGGTGAAGCCCTCTTCTAGGTTGCAGACTGCTGCCTTCTCCATGTCCTTGTGCGGTGGGAAGACGGTGAGGGAGCTCTCTCAAGTCTCTTAGGTGAGGTGCCATCCCATTCAGGAGGACTCTGCCCCTACGTCGTCATCACTCCCCAAAGGCTCCACCATCTGAGCCTATCACATTAGGGGTTAGGACTTCAACAGAGGAATGGAGGGGGACGTTCGGTCCAAGACATCTACAATGGCCCGTGATAGCACCAGCACCCTGAAGGTAACTGCTTGTGCACGAGAGTGTGTGTGTACGTGCATGCAAAGATTCTTAAAATCTGATAATAGCATATGTGTTAAGATATGATATTTCAGATAAAATCCTCATGAAATTTCAGGCCAGGAGACTAAGATTCCTTAGTCCTCTCATGTTTCAGATGAGGAACCAAGATTTGACAAGGACAGGAAGCCAGGTCTCCCAACTCCCTCGCACATTACAGTGCGGTTTCTCTGCCTTTTCTGCTTAGTCTGTGTTGCTATTTCCTTTTGGTCTAGTGAAACAGTGTTAGGGACTGAACCCAGGACCTTTGCACTGAACTGCATCCCAGCCTTTTTTATATTTTACTGTGGGGCTGAGTCTCCATAAGTCACTAAAGTGCCCAAGCTGGTACAAACATGCATCTTCCTGCTTTAACCTCCCAGAGTGCTGGGATTATAGGCATTGCCACCATGGTCAGTTTAGTTGTAACCTCTTGAGATTCTGGGCAAGTGCTAATTTGATGAGTGGCAGCAAAGGGAAAGCCCTTGGCTTGCTTTTGGCTCTACAGCATGGTCAGGGAAAGGGGATGGATGGCTCCTCCTTCTGAGCTCAGCCCTTCCGCCTGGGGTCTAACTTCCTCCACTGACTTCCTCTGTGTTGCTGGCTCCCCCAGCCCTACCACAGCCCTCCATACTGGGGCACCACAACCTTTGCTGTCAGCTAGAACTGTCTGGAGTGTGAAGGGACAGTAGTCTACAAGTAGACAAAAGTGGCCTATTTCTTAGGAATAATACACTGGAAACCAATGAAAAGCCAAGGGGACGAGCGTCAGGCTGAGGGAAGAGCCCAGCTTCCTTCCCCCAGAGGGTAGAAAGAAAACTCACAGCACACAGAAACTCACAGGCTACCTCCCAGGGAAGGCCCTGGAGATCTCTGTCCGCCCCTTTCCATCTTCACCATCCTGGGAGATTGGGAAATGCAAGTGAGGGAAGGGCTGTGTGTATGTGTGTGTGTGGGGGGCCTGTGCAAGGAACATCTATTTGTGCAGCAATATCGTATTTAACCCTCCTGGTAGAGCTCTGCGGCCATTTTAAAGACAAAGAAGCAGGTATAGAGAAGAGGTGGACTGAAGCTGCATCTTATAAATGTACATGCTGAAGAATCCAATCTAGCCATGGGCTGCGGTTATAGAGTCACGATTCCTCACATTTCTGGAGTAAAAAGGACCTGACTCAGCTCTAGGTGGCTCTGCATAGATTCCAAGGCTAGAACCTCTTGAAAATTGTCTGCACAGTTCATTCTTATTGTCACATTCAAATGTGGTCCCCGTATGTAGTCAACCTTGATTTCTGAAAGATGAACTCATGGCGCTACTTCTGCCTCCATTGGACTTGATCCCTTCTGTCCTAGTTAACTGACCCTTTTACCTGCATGAACTGCCCAGGAACACCTGTGAACAGTTCCTTCCCTGAAGGAGAGAGAGCAGTGTGACATTTGGATATAAAACTGCAGTCCTGAGCTTCAAGTCCTAGGAAACAAGACGATCCAATGAAACAGTGAGTACCAAAAGCAAAGTGGACTCTAATAACCTAAATGCTTTACCAGCATCTTTGGCCATGAAATACACAGAACTGCTTTGCATTTAGTTTTCTTACTCTTTTCCTTCTAAATATATATCTAGGTCCAGGGATGTAGCTCAGTGGAACAGCGCCTCCCTAGCAAGCACAAGGTGCTGAGTTCAATAACTGACACCAAAAAAGAAAGAAGGAAAGAAAGAAAAGAACATAATTATAAATCTAGTCTTACGAAGTATAGGACCCTGAGTCCGAGGTGACCGAGCCCAAGTGGACATCTGTCCCCAGTTCAGGGGAAGATCCTGCCACACTTCCTCCTTGCCTGATGAAATCTCCCTTGTAGGGATGGAGGGAAGATACCCACTGTGAGACTGAGCACCACTTCACTATTATTTGGGAGAAGAGGGCACCCCTTCCTCTGCAGAACCATTTCATTCACCATGGAAGGTTTTCTGGAGCACACTGGGCAAAAGCCCTACCATGCTGGATGGGCACTCTAATGCCACGCACTGTGGCCTCAGCGGCCCCTCCCCCTATTGTTCAACACTTTCCTTTAAGAGGGGCATAAGACCATGTCCAGTGGACCCATCCCTTACTTTGCTACTCTAAATTTGTACTTTAGCATATAGTAGCAGCTGGGCCTCTCCGTACCTTTCTCTGAGGGAATGCAGGAAGCAGTCTATGTGGTTACCCACATGGTATGATGAACGGCAAGGAGTGCACAACTGTGCACAAGTGGCAAAAAGGGATTTGTATCCAACTTTTAATCTGGCTAAATGGCTTTGCATATATTTACCAGAGCATCACAGAGGGTCCAATAGACCCATACCACTAGAGGATTTGTGTTTTTAAAAAAAGTTTTCTTTTGATTTTTCTAGTAGAAGTAGCCCAGTTCAGTACAATGGCACACAAAAAATTAGATTTGCAAGTTTGGGAGGAAGTCCAAAGTGAATCATCAGATTACTCATGCATGGATGAAGAAAATGATCCATCATGGTAAAATAGATGCTTTCTTGACAGAAGAGTGGAGTGGGTGGATGAGGATGATGATGATGATGACTTTGATGGTGGCTGTGTGAGCCTAAGTTCCTGTGACAGCGAAATGGAGCAAGAATCAACTGATACAGACACAGGGAATGCAGGCCTCCTTGACTCAGATGATGAAGAACACAGCAGTGTGAGTACATATTTGACTAGTAGAAATGTTATGAAATGGCCAACAACCGAACGGAATGATCCAACGTTAGAACTAATTCCTGAAATATAGTGACGATCTTGGCAGCGGTGAAGCGTATTGGACAGAATGCCAACACTGCCATTCAGTGTTGGAAATTGTAACAGATGAAATGCTACAAGATTGTGTAAAATACACCAAGGCTCAAATGCAAGTAAAATGTTCTGTATGTTCCCATAGCCATATTAAAAAATCTGTTTATTATGATATCTCACTAGTTGAACTAAAAGCATTCACAGGTCTGCTGTACTTAGCACAGATTTCTCATAGTAATTCCATAATATCTCAAAAGACTTACGGAAAAGTAATGGGTCAAAATATGACATAAGGATTTATGCCCTTATAGATGCAAAGACTTATGCTTTCAATTTAGGCATTATGTTGGAAACCAGCCATCAGGTCCTTATTTGTATAGTAATAAACTGAATGATGCTGTGAACAGACTTGTTGCTCCCATCTCCCAAACTAATCAGAATGTGACATTTGACAGCTCGTTTACCAGTTTTCCAATTGATGTTACATTTGCTAACAGAGCACAAGTTGACTGGTGCAGGAACTGTACACAGGAATAGTTGAAGCAGAAATTCCAAATGAAATGTTGCCATTTCAAAACAGAGAATTGTATATACAATCTTTGGATTTCAGAGAGCTATAACAATAGCCTCATATATGGTAAAGACAAACTGGTTCTGCTGATAGCAACATTTCACCATGAGGGAAATATTAATAGGGAAACCTTGAGAAAATGACAGCCTGAGATGGAAACTTTCAACTGCAAAACTAAAGGTGGAGCAGATGTTGTTGATTAGTTATGCAGCCACTATGATGTCACTTGAAATACAAAGCATTGGTCAACAGTTCTGTGTTCCTTGATCCTAAACACGTGTGAGACACATAGTTTGATAGTTTACAAAGAAATAACAAGTGCAAAATATCATGGAGAAATTTTCTTAGAGGACTGGGACTGGAGCTCATAAGAGATCATTTATAGCAGAGGAAAAACAAAATGTTTCTGCCCAGTGAACAATGCCAAAAAAAACCTGTGGAGCACAGTGGTGATCCAACAGGTGAACAGGCAGGCACAACGACACAAAGACCTACTACAACAGGAAAACAAAAGGACATCAACTGTGTCCTACAAGAAATTGCAGGGGAAAAAATTGTGCTATCAGTGTAAGCGATGCATATGGAACGTGCAGTTGTCACGTATGAAGACTGCCTTGGCTGTGGCAGTTGAAGCCGAGCTTATTTCCATGGTAGACTTTTGTTTGTGTTTATGTTGTAGTTCACACAGGTTTCTTTTATGTTATCTTTTAGATTTTGTAAGCAAGTAAACAGCTGATGGGAAGATATTGATGTCTAGTCTAAACACTCATTACATATTTGATATTTTTTTCTTTTTCTTTTTATTTATTTTAAAAACATAAAAGTACAAAAACATATTGACAAACAGACACCAATTATCATAAAAAATAGTACAATCACAACTAATCTATAGACAAGGTGATATGGTCTCAACAGTGGTTATTGCTTTATCCATTGATATCTTCGAATTGTAAATGTATGAACCCATATACAGACATGCAAATTTAGTCAGACAGTTAATC
>PVLD010020098.1:0-34729 GCA_004027595.1 Dinomys branickii
CTTATCTATAATTTGGTATTTCCTTTAATGTTTTTGTGTTAACTAATGTGAAGATAACTATGTAATACAACATCCAGTTCTAATTCCCTACTATATTCTGTATAACTTTGTATTTTCTGTATTGTTTATGGCTTTTCTGGTTCATATGTCTCCATTCTTTTGTCTTTAAAATAAAATTTAAAAAAAATAAAAAATAAAAAATAAAAAAATAAAAAAATAAAAAAAAAAGAAATTTCCAGAAGAAAAAAAGGGCAAGGAAGCAGTATGATAAAAAGGTATGTTGTGTCCTCTTTGAACTGTGCTATGCTGGAGGCAAGATGAGTAACTGGTATGGTAAGTCAGCAGTGCCAATCATTTTGGTATCATTCTATCAAAGCAGATGTCTGAACTGATTAATCAACCACTATTGAGAAATTATGCATCCAATCCCAACTGTTCTAGACACTGCACTAAGCCTCAGCACTAAGCACCTCTCTAGCTTTCTTTTTATCTCCTACTGGGGACCAGGAAGTATAAAGGTTAAGCTGCTGCCACATTGCTCAGAAGACAAGATAACACCACACCTGAGGCAGGCAGCTACAGACATTTGGTTATCCAATGCAGGGCAGAAACCTGTCAACCTTAGAGATTAGACAGTTCTCTTAACTAACAAAACTTACTACTGAAAGAGTCTTTGTTCTAACTTCTCCAGGTCCTGCTCAGCTTACCTCAGCTTTTCCCTTCACTTTCCCTCAGGCCCCCCAAACTTGTTTGAAATCCAATAAATACTGGCAATTCAGAGAGGTCTTTGTCTTAGCTCCAAGAGAATTCTGACCTTCTGGATTCCCCAAAACCACATTACTTGTCTCTTTTATTTAAGCCCTCAACCACACACTCTTTTTAGGAGATAAGGGGCCTGGCCAAGCTCCTGGTAATCTCCCCTCCTTTCTGTTCCCCATTTCTTACTCCCTTTATTCCCTTTCTTTTCTTTCTTTCATTCAGACACAGAATATCCTCTTTAAAAAAAAATCTCAAGTGAATGTTAAATATTAAAAACAAACAAAAGTGGAGCTGCTCTGGATGATGAAGGGAAATGTACTGTAGAGGGGGTAAAGGATGAACACCAAAAAGAAGATAAAGTGCCAAGAAAAACCTCAGCAAACTCCTAAAGGATTTCAAGAGTATTTAAAACTCGCAGGACACAGCAAAACAGAAGTTAAAAATATAACCTCTGTTCTCAAGGAGTTCTAATTCTAACCAGCAGACAAATTCCACAGAGCACAAACAAGTACTACCACCAAATCATGCATGAGCAAACAAAGAAAAATACCTGACCCAGACTGTGGAGACCAAGGAAGGGTTTCCTAGAAAACACAGCATGAGACATTGCTCAGCTCGTGAGAGATCTGAGATAGGGAGACACACAAGTATCAGGTGTAGTTTTAATATCTAGCCTACCTCTCCCCCAGATACTTAAGATCAAACCCCCAAGCTCCCCATAGCCCAAGCAAGCACTCTACCAAAGAGCTACACATCCAACCCAAGAGCTTTTGATATGTGTATATGTGTATCAAACAGAGAACATACACCATGCAGCATTTCCCAAAAATATTTGACCATGGGATTCTCTTTAGAGGAATAATTCCCAAAGGACCAATGTTCTACAAGCCCCAGTATAAGAAATGCTGGCAGAGACGTCTTTAAAATAATCTGCTCTTTACGAAACAAAATAAGAAAAACTGATTCTAAACTTCATAGAAGTAACCAACATGCAAGAAAACAATTTTCTTTGAGAAAGTAATAAAGTGAGAGCATTAGCCTTACATGATATTAAAATACATACAGTAACTGAAAACTTGGTAGAGAAAGTGAACAGACAGACTAGTAAATGGAACAGAATACAAAGCCAAGAAACAGACATAAATATGCAGTATTTGATTAAAGTAATATTCCAGTCAGTGGTGGAGCAAGAAATTCCCCAATAAGTGACATTAGGAACACTGGACAGCCACCTGAAGGAGAAAGAAATAAGCTGGATTACAAATCCCCAAATTAAATTCAGATGAAATAAAGATTTAAACATAAAAAATGAAATCAGAAAACTATGAAACAAATATTTTAAAAATAATTTCCAAGTGGGGAAAGTACTTCTGAAAAAGACACAAACCTTTAAAGTCATAGGAAAAAATAAACCTAACTGCTTAAAAATAAAATATACCTATAAAAAAATGAACTTACTCTAAAGACAATATGGAAAAACATATTAGCAATGAATTACAAAGGTCTAATTTTCCTACCATAAGAAAGGGTACACAAGCTGGGCATGGTGGTGCACGCCTATAATCTCAGCACTCACGAGGATGAGGCAGGAGGATCCTTGCGAGTTCAAGATCAGCCTGGCCTACGAAGTGAGCTCAAGGCCAGCCTGAACTGCATAGCAAGACACTATCTCAAAAAGACCAAAAAAAGGGTACACACAGCATTCTGAGAACCCAACCATCCACCAGAAAAGGATATGTAAGCGTGTCTTAAACCCATGAAAAAACATTCAGTCTCACCTGTAGTAAAAGAAATGAAAATTACCAATTTACAACAGAACAGCTGAGATCACAAAGTTTGATAACATGCTGTTTTGGAAAGGGCAGGTACTCGTTAATACATTACCAGGGTACTGTAATACATTACTGGTGGGAATGTAAGTTGGTAACTTCTAAGGAAGGCAACTTAGCAACAGCCATCAAAATTCAAAATATATACGCCCTCTAGCCTATCAATTTCACTTTTAAAGTGAAATCATACAGATATATTTGCACACAAGCCACATGACACATGTGAGGCTATTCACTGAAGACAGAGTAAAATTCAGTTGCAATCTTTTGGGGAGGGGTAGATTTTGAGACATACTCTCACTATATAGTCCAGGCTGGCCTTGAACTCTCTAGATAGCCCAGGTTGGCCTTGAACTTGCAGTCCTTCTGCCTCAGCCTTGCAAGTGTAGAGATTATAAGTGTCCCACCAAGCCTGGCTTTGATTACAATCTTATGTGTCCACCAGTAAACAACTGGATAAATAATGATATAACCACCTATTGTAATAAAACTCAGCCACTAAAAAAATGAGACAGGGTCAGGGATGCAGTTCAGTGGTACAGCATAAACATGCACAAGTCCCTGATTAAATCCCTGGCAGCAACAAAGATAGACTATCTTTATATTAATAACAAATCTACATCTAAGATACATTAATAAAAAAATCAAACCGTAAAACAGGACTAATATTTTTGTTAGAATGGGAAGAGTCATTCATACTGAAAAGTGCATGGGCTTTTATATCCTTGAAACATTTCTGCAAGGATATACAAGAAAGCCAATCAGTGTATTCCCCTAGCAATGAAACTAGAATATGACTAATTTCCATTGGGTGCACACGTCACCTTTGAATTTTATGCCACATAGATAGCATTATTTATTCAATAAATTAAATAAGTCAAAATTAATTAACTTAAAAGTTTCCATGAAAAGAGAGACGGGTTACTAGTACAGTGGCTAAACACAGGGCTTGGTGTACTTAGGGTTCCCGTCCTGCTGCTGTGCTCTGCCACCTAAGTGGGCCTGGTGGGTAAAGCTTCCATTTCTTCTTCTTAGCTGCTACCTAACAATGGCCCAGAACTGTATCACATGTATATAAAAGGTGAGATAGTGCATATAACAGTATCAGCACAGACTGAGATTTGTATTCCCGAGGGAAATTTTTTTTAAACTGTTACCTGCTTTTGTTTTGTTTTACTGAAAAGCAAACCAGCATGTCTATCTACTTTTTTTTTTTTTTGGCGGTACTGGGCATCGAACTCAGAACCTTGCACTTGCCAGGCAGGCGCTTATTCCAGTGAGCTATATCCCCAGCACCTATCTCTTGTCTATCTACTTAAGAAGGTAATAGAGAAAGAAGTCTAAGCAAATTACAGAGGAGGTAGAGGGTCTGAAATTGCACAGAAAAACAGAAACTTTCATTATGGGAGGAATGGGGGGGGATGAAACACGTAAGAACAGATTCTTTTTTTTTTTTGCGGTACTGGGGATTGAACTCAGGACCTTCGGCTTGCCAGGCAGGTGCTTATTCCATTGAGCTATATCCCCAGCCGATGAACAGATACTAAATTTTGAGATTAGGAACAAGAAATAATATTCCCACCCAGCAGAATGATGGCCATTCTGCTAAGAATGAAGAAGAAAGTGGTCCACCTTAAGAAAATGGTAAAGCACTGAAGAGCTATGAATGTTAACAAGAAAAAGACGTGATTGGGTTCTAAAAAAAAGTGTTTCACATCACAAATTTCAGGACTGTGTAGCTCCACCAATTGGTTTCACCAAACAGCTGTATAACTTTTCCCGTAAGGCTTTATAATCCAGGTATGGGGCATATCAGACAGATGGACACACAGATGCACAGACAGATGGACAGGTAGACAGATTGAATGATTTAAGACAAAGAAAATTCTGCCAGTCATGGTGATGCATCTCTCTAGTTCCTCCCAGGACTCTGGAGGGTGAGACAGAAGGGTCACTTGAGAAACAAATGTTCCTGGGAAACAAAGCAAGATCCCATCTCAAAACAGTAGAGTTCTGTAAAGTTGTTGTTATGGGAAAGAAATAAAGGTCTCTGATGTGAAAAAGATATATATAAAATTAAGAACAGACTGAAAGAGCTAACAGCAGTGTAACTCATAATGGACCCAAAAGAGAAAGTACACAAACAACCATCAGCTGATGACTGGACAGACAAAGGCGCTACAGCGGCACACCGGCACACGTGATTCACCCGAATCGAGAACGCGGGCTAAGTGAAAGAAGATATATGATTCCAAGTGTCCAGAATCCAGAGAAACAGGCAACCCAGAGAAATCTCTATGTCAAATCCATAAAAAACAGGAAGATTAGGTTTGCCAGAGGATGGTGGGAAGGAAGAACTGGAAGTGCTAAAAGGTACAGGGTTTCCTTTTTCGATAATGGAAATACTTTGGAATTAGTGTTGACTGTTACACAACACTGTGAATGTATTGAAAATCACTTTCAAATAGAGAATTTCATGTAAGGTCAATTTTATCTCAGTAAACAGTTACCCAAAAAGTACACTGAAATGAATTTTAACATGATCTAAAATATTGCAAGTACACAGATTGAAAGAACAGAGGTCTAGGTTAGCTTTGTGAACAGAAGTAAGGCTGGGAACCTGAAGGACCAGAGGCTCCAGTCAGAAAGCAGGAAATCAGCATTCCAGATTTCAGAGATTACAATTCTGAGTGTGCAGGCACAGAATACAGCCGTGGAAAATGGGCGTCAGGAAAAGCACAGAGGTCACAGTCCCAGGAGTCAAAGAACTTCCTAAGCAGAAGCACACATACTGCAGCTCCAGGAGGAAGGACTGAGTGGTAGGGCAGAAGGGGAAAAGCAGGCACAGAGAGACTGAGACTATGCCTGAGCAGACAACAGCTACCACCAACAGGAGGCCACAGTAGGAGACCTTTACCTAAGAGTCAAAGTCAAGTGAATCAAGTTACCCAGCTAGTGGCCCTAGGCCATCTACTCAACAATTTTTTTACTAAGGGACTACTGCCATAGGCACCTGACCAGATGATAGGAAGACCATGCACTTGCCGACTATTGTGAATATGTGGTATCTTCTCTAATTCGCATTTTTCACATGTAAATTGGAGGTGACGCCAACTGTGCAATATTACTGTAGACTGAAGATAAGTACACATAGTATTTTGTGTCCTGTAAGTGCACAATAAACGAGTGTCTTTCGTTGCTTTTTTCCTTTAAAAACAATCTCTGGGGCCAGGGGTATAGCTCAGCGGCACAAGCGCCTCCCTGGCAAGGCACAAGGTCCTGAGTTTGATTGCCGGTACCAAAAAAAAAAAAAAAAGAAAGAAAAAGAAAAAAAATTAAACTATAAAAACAATCTCTGCCTCCAAGAAGCCAGTGGTCTAGTGAAGGGATATCATGACCAATGCACCATATGCCAACCATGCTAGGCACTTTACATGTATTACCTCATCTTAATCTCCTAAGAACTCTATAGGATGGACAAATGGACGGATGGATGGACAGATGGATGGATGGACAGACGGACACACATTTTCTCCATTTTGGAGATGGTGATGCTGAGGCACAAAAAGACTGCACATCTTGTCCAAAGCCATATAGCTACTAGATGGCAGAGCCATGTTCAAATCCAGACAGCTCCAGGCTTTTTACTCTTAACTATTATGCTATGCTACAAACCAAAAATTACAATAATATTAATAGTTTAGAGCAACATGCAAGAAACTGCAACACACACACAACACACACAGTCAAAGTCTGGTAGCACTTGAGCTGAGATTAAGGGGTATCTGCTTAACAGGAAGACACATACCAGTGAAAAGATGTAATAGACAAAAATTACATCCAGATGGCAACTCTGAGGCATTAGGATGCTGTGATGCCAGAACACCTTGCAGAATGGGTCAGTAAATGGACTCAATAGCACTCATGAAGCATTAATCACTAGAAAGAAGTAACTACTGGTAGCACACATTATACTCAAAGTGTGAGCTAAGTCATCAAGCAAGTTTAACCTGTCACTGACATGATGTACAATGATACCATAAGTTGAACTTGCCTTGCACAAAGTTATGAAATCACTAGTCTTAGAGCAACCCAGCCCTGTCCCCCATTAGTCTTTCAGTGCCAACACCTTTAATTTAATAACAACCATTCCTTGCTCCTCTCAGCCTTTCTTCTGTATACCACCTCCTCCAGTTCAAAAGTAAAAATGACAGACCACAGCTTCGGAGTGTGAGGGAAGTACATTTTATAAGGGATCTGATCTTAAACCCAAAGAAACATCAAAGCATGGAACTTTGGGGTCAGAGGGAGAAAAGCAGAAGCTATTTAAAACGTTGTCAAGTTTCTACCATGCCCTTTATAGCCCTTTGGGTGAGAGACTACAAAATGAGCCTACAGTTCTTTCTTATCATTGAAAGTCAGTATTTTAATAATGTTTTATTTTTTTCTTTTTTGATGGTATTGGGGATTGAACCTAGAGCCTTGGGCGTGTTAAGCAAGCACTCAGCCACTGAGCTACATGTCCAGCCAGCCTTTTTTATTTTAACACAGCATCACACTATTTTGCCTAGGTTGCCAGGCTGGCCTTGAACTCATGATTCTCCTGCCTTTACCTTCCAAGTAATCGGGATTAGCAGATACTACCAAAATATGCTATCACACCTGGATCAGTAATTTGTTTTAAATTTGAGTTTCTTGGTTCTAAGATTCTACCAGTGTACCTTGACCACAACCAAATGATGAGGCAGAAGGGAGAAGAGGAAAGAAAGAGAAGGGAGGGGGGACAAGGGGAGATGGGGAGAGTGGGAGAGAGAACTGCTCATAGAAGCAAAACCATCAGCAAAAACATTCAGATTCTGTTCACGTACTTTAAATTTTGAGGTCTGCACACCCCACGTATAGTGTTTCATTTGATTTAGATGCAACTGTACATAATGGGGACAGCTATCTTTCATTACACTGCTCTGGATTCTCTAAACAGGCTTGTCCTTCTGCATACTCATAAATTTATCCTAAAATCAAAACTGCATCATCTGCTATCTACCTTAAGGGTTTAAAATTTTGTTTCAACAAGTACTTGAAAATAAATATAATACCTCAGGGTTAAAAAGAAAAAAAATATAAAAAGCACACACATATAATTTAAGCAGAAAACAAAAGAAAATATTTGAAAATAATACACTTACCCTAAATTAAAATATTAGTTTTTTAAAACACTTGTCTGGAACCTTGCTACTATTCCTTAGAAAGCTGCCTAGTGGTGTGCACTCCCCAGCACGGGTCCTAAAGGCCCTGGAGTACACACAAGGGGCACTAAACTAACAGAAGCACAGGGCTTCTAAACTGGCTGTGCATCCTCAATCTGTCACTTGAAGTGAGTAGCCTTTGTTTCTTGGGCTTTGAGATCTTCAAGTATAAGGTGGGAATGACAACACTCCTCCTACCTACCTCACAAAATTATTATAAAAGTCAAGAAGATACTGTGCACAGTACTGCACAGCTTTAAAAATTATAGAGTACAGCCAGGTATGGTGGCACACACCTGTAATCCCAGCTGAGGCAGGAAGATTACCAAGAGTTAAAGGCCACCCTGGGCTACATATAGAGTTCAAAGTCAGCCTGAATTACATAGGGAGAACTTGTCTCAAAAAAATAAAAATTTAAAAATTATTTTTATGTACATAGAGAACACAATACAAACATTTCTAAAATTTTCTAAATTGCTAGTATGTTTTACATATGTAACTAATATGACTGGAATGTAGAGTTCCTACACTATATACACTATATAGTACTATAATTATTTTGTGATTTTAAACATTTGAGAATATCCCTCAGAGCCTTCAGTCTAATGTACATTATAACCTCGCTACTCAAGAGTGCTTTCCATAGCCAACACTGGGAGTCAGCTGGAATCTGGTTAGTGACAGAATCTCAGGGGCTCCTGGGGGGTTTTTTTGGTCTTTTTGAGGCAGGGTCTCACAGTGCAGTTCAGGCTGGCCTTGAGCTCACTTTGTAGCTCAGGCTGGTCTCGAACTCGCAAGGATCCTCCTGCCTCAGTCTTGTGAGTACTGAAATTACAGGCATGCACCACGATGCCCAGCGACCCCTGAGTTCTGATCTACAAAATCAGAATCTGTATTTTCACAAAATAAGATTCCCAGATGATTCCTATGCACAGTAAGTTTGAGAAGCACTTGTTTACAAAGCAATATCATTTATAACAGTAATTATATAAATAGGAAATGATTTCCCAAAAAAAGTATTTTAAATATATGTGTATGACTTATCTCCAGAAATTTAAAATGATATTTTACTAAACAATAGTTACCAAAGAATACCTAAATAAATGGAGCCAAAGTCATTTCTTATTCTATGTAATACTTCTGCCTGGTTCTTAGCAGGCAATGCTTCTTTAGATAGATATCCAAAAATATCAACAATTAATAGAAAATGTAGAAATCCTGTGCATTTACCCTTACATAAAATGACTGTATCAATTACAAAATTTTTTTACAGATAAAAAACTAACAAAACAACAGTGAAGACAAATTCGTAAGTATTTTTGGTGTCACTTTAAAAATGGAAGGAATATTTTAAATTTTACTGATATTTAAACCTGGTCACACCTACATAAACAAGAATGGCCAGGGCATGTATATATGATACTTATAAGCATCAAAAAGGACAGACAATCTTTTGGAGGAAGAAGCCCACAACAATCTTCCAACAATACAAAGGATGCCAGTTTTGAAGTCAGAAGTGGATACAAATTCTGATTCTTGCACTTTAAGATTAGATTTTTCACCAAGCAAAAACTACTTAATGTCTCTAGCCTTAATTTCCTCTTTTATAAAACTGAGATCACAGCACCTTCCATCATAGAGACATAAGATAAACTAGTACTTTAGGTAGTAATACTTTATGGAAAATAAAGTTTTAAAAATTTAAAGTGTACCTTATCAAGTTTCAGTTCCAATTCTGCTACATCTCCTTCTACTTCTTCCAAAGCAGCCCTAAAAACATTAAATATAAATTATTTCATTTGTTTAAATGTATACTTTACTCTCGAAAAGTAACTTTTCACTCTAAGCAAGAAGGCAGACACCTTAGAATAAGTAACAAATGCTTCATAAACATACACTACAACAGACAATACAAATATTGTTTAGGACAATGAAAGAATACATTAGGCTGACTTACTCAAAGAATTAATATTCAAATAAATTGATAAGATAATTTAGAACTATTTAGCATGTATTTTTAAAAATAGAAACAAGAGTTGGTAATCAATACGCTGAAAAACACAGAAAAGACACAAACTAATAAATAACTTCAAATCCTATCTCTACTTAAAAAAAGAACTTTTAAAAGATGAGCCTTACAAAGAATCAGATTTCTAGACAACAAAGCACATGCAACTAAACAGCAAAGCTTACTGACAACCAAAAGAGGATTTTATTTTTAGAAATAGTTCAGAAAGATATTATCTATTTTAATCCATCATTGTTTCCACAAGAACAAATTTATTAAAAATCAGAATCAAGTATTACTAAATTTTAGACTAATCATTCTCACAAAAATACAATTTCAACCAGAAAAATTAGCCAAGGTTAGATTATGCAAACAGCAGAAACTAAATACTAAACCAGATGGTCTTACTGACCACAAGTGATGATGGGAATGTAATGCTAGTTAGCAGCTGATATCATAATACAGAGTAGCATTCAAAAACTGGGAAATGTGGCTCAAGCAAAATTGCAGCAACTAAAACCTTTTAAAGATAAGAGTATACACTATGAGTAATGTACAATAAAATACAATTCATCTACTTCAAGTCATGTATGCCGTCTTCTCCCTGCAATGATGGAGACAGGACCTCGAGCCTCACGCACACTGGCCAAGGGCCCACCACTGAACCACATCCTCAGCTCTAGTGCATTTTGATGTACCCAGCAGTTTTACGATGGCTACTTTAAGTAATCAAAATCTGTTTTAGTTGGTTAGAAGCAGGAAAAGTACCCATCCAAAAAATTTAGATTGAAGACTCCATAAAATACTTTCAAACAACAAATATAGGGGAAAGACACCTATGATATACACTCTAAAATTTCCACAACCACCTAGTCACCTTTGGGTGACCTTCAAATAATCACCTTACTGGCTTGTGATTCTACTTCTCTGTCTGGTAACGGATCCATCTATTTATCTGTCTGTCTGTCTGTCTATCTATTTATTGACAGAATCTTGCTATGTAGTTCAGGCTGGCCTTGAACTCACTATGTAGCCCACGCTGTGATGATTGCATCCTCCAGCCTCAGCCTACTGAGTCCTAGGATTATAGGAGTGTATCACCTCACACAGCTCTGGTGACATTTATCTTTTAAAGTCTGTAACTCTCCAAAGTAAGAAAATAACTAATTATAAAGTACTTTATTCAGTAAAGAGATGATGCCATTATAAAATGAGGCAATCCAACACATTGCTCCATAAAATGGGAGGCGGCACTCCACAGCACAGAAGCAGAAACATTTCACTCCTAGCAGTTGGCTGCTGTCTTCAGTAGTTTTTTCAAACTACATTATTCCCTAGAAAACATTTCCCCTTCACTTTATACCTCATTTCCTTCACCTACTCATCATTTAAACTTATTTCACTTGTGAAAGCAAATATGTATACACAAAGATATTCAATATAATAGTGTAGAACCCTCAAGGCCCAACAATAGGAAGAATGTAAATAAATGATGTACCCACCCCACTATGAAGAAAGCAGGTGTTGTTGTTGTTCTTGTTTATTTTTGGTTTTGTTTGGCTTTTGGCTTTTTTGAGACAGGGTCTCAACTGTGTAGTTGAAGCTGGCCTTGAATTCACTATAGTCCAGGCTGGCCTCAAACTCGCAGTGTTCCTCCTGTCTCAGCCTCTTGAGTACTGGAATTATATAGGCATGCACCACTATGCCCAGCAGGAAGCAAGTTTTTAAATGAGGCTGATCTGCACTTACTGATAAGAAAATATGTGCATGATAGATTATTGCATAGAGAGAAAAGTAAGTTACAAAATTATGTACAGTGGAAGCCCAACTTTTTTTTTTTTTGGTACCAGGAATCAAACTCAGGACCTTGCGCTTGAAGCCCAACTTTGTGCTTGACAAAAAAAATTGCTCAAATACATATGGGAAAATAACTGGAAGCATATTTATCAACGTAAGAAAATGGAGATTGAAGATTAGAAACTGTAACTGAAGATTTGACTTTTTTCTTTTTTTGAGACAGAGACTCACTACATAGTCCAGGCTGGCTCTGAACTCTCCATCCTCCTGCCTGAACCTCCCAAGTGCTGGCATGATAAGCAAGCATCACCACACCCAGGTAAGGATTTGCACTTTTTACTAATATTTCTAGACTGCTTCACTATTTTTAACAATTACTCATTTTAAATAATTTTTAATGTTAATAAAGAGGGGAGAGACAGAAGTTCAAACATTTCCTCCCCAAGAACTAGCTTGCTATGGAACCCCCTTACCCATCATTCCACTGATCTGGACACCACCACCTTTGGCTCCTCCAGCACCTGAGCACAGCTCTGCTATGTTCACGCACCAGCCTGAGCTCCATAGCAGAGCACTCAAATGTTTGTTGAATCAAGGAAGAAACTCATCAAGTCTTTGATTTTCACATACTTTTTTCATTTATATTTTTAACTTTTGTTTATCTTGACTCAATCTTCCATTTCTTTCAAGCAAATTGGTCAAAATGAACAGTTTACGATTTAATCACTGGTTTCTACTAAATATATGGCTTGAACAAAACCTTACTGACATTCTTCAACATTATTTCACTGTGCAATTCTATTTTACTTTTGTGAAGCAACAGTTTTCAAGTAAGGTGTGAGTTTATGTTCTGGAGAAAATGTCTGCTTTTCACCTGTCATTTAAAAACACACATTCAAAGAATCTGACAGCTTATCTTGAAGATTCTTCAGTTTAACATTACACCTTCTCTCAAAAAAAAAGTTATTGCTCATCTAGGATGTACATGACAGGCTGGCAGCTACTGTCTAAGTCAGCCTGGCTTGTTAATAAGAATTTCTTAGTGTAAGAAGAAAAGCACAAAGAAAAGGCATGGTTTCAGTTCATATTCTGCTCCACCACACCCTTATTTAGACCTAAGATATTTGAGACTTTTCATCTGTAAAATGACAGAAAAATTCTCACTTAAAAAGAGTTGTGAAAGCCAGTACCAGTGGTTTGCCCTGTAACCCCAGCTACATGAGCACAGTGCGCCCAGCCTGAACAACCTTGTGAGACCCTCTCAAAATGCTGATTAAATGGGAGACTGGCCCTATCATCAACCACAGTACTGACAAGAATTCCAGCTACTTCCCTCTCTCTTTTGTCTTACCCAGTACTAGGAGATGAGTTTTGAGTACCTCTTCTATTCATTTACGTGATAGGACCATTCTGCAACACGTTAGTAACTAAAATTAATTAACAATCAACATAAGTCCTTCAAATATTAGAGGACAAATATTATTCCTCTGTAACGCTCCCAAATATTCACAAAGTATATAATTTTATAAGGGTACAAGGGTACAAGGTATTAAACAAGCCAAACTTATAGGACCTATCCTCTTCTACCTACAAATTCAGGTTATGTACACACTAATGATGAAAGACAGTATCAAGCAGCAAAACAGAAAAGCAACTACTGTATATGTTAAAAGGAAGAGCAGGGGAGAGGAGAGAAGGGGAGAAGAGGGGAGGAGAGGAGAGGGAGGAAGGGAGGGAGGGAAGGAAGAGCAAATTGTAGTCCAGCAGAGAAGTCTGCTTTTACACAGCCTGCCAGTTAAAGATTTTCCTTTTTTAAATGATTGGGGATTGGGGGAAGAAAAACAAAAGAAATAATATTTCAAGACATGTAAAAATTACATGAAGGGTAAATTCCAGTGTCCATAAATAAAGTTTTATAGACAAGTTTATTCACTTTCACACTGCAATGACAGAGCTGAGTACTTGAAGAGAGACTTTACGGCCCACAAAGCCTAAAAACTTCTTACTATCTGGCCAGTTATAAAACCTTTCTCATCCTGAAGTATATGAACTACAGTAACATTAATGGAAGTTTCTTCTCATGTGGACTATAACATATATGAGAAAATAAACTTTAGGGCTTAGTTCTCACTATCTCTACCCGAAGAAGCCAAATAAGCCCAGAATCCGGAAAAACAGGCACTTTATTTTTCATAACGTATCTACATTCTATCTATTCATGCAGCACAGCTTCACAGTTTTTCCTGGCCTACTCAGAAAATAACTCAAAACATAAAACGAGAAAAGAATACAGCAGCAAGTGTGAGGGGCGAGCCATTTCTAACCACACAGTGATCATCGGGCGGTGACTTGAATGAAACTCTCCGAGAAGCACAAAAATAGAACTCTCCCTACAATAACTGCATGTCCCTGCCATATCAATAAACTGTGAAATCACTATTTTTAAAAAAAGAGTCCATACAAACAAAGAGTATACATAATATGAGCATTACATTTGTTATGAAAGAAAATTATTTGAAAAAGGAAAGTGTGGTAAGGAAGCACTTTTCACATCCAAAAGAACAGCAACAAAAAATCCTTCACCTCCGCTTTAGCCACATCCTTAAAACGAAATTAATAGCTGAAAACTAGGTTACACAGTGATGCAATCTAAAATGCAACAACAGGATATTCAAGGGCTGGAGGTACAGCTCAGTGGGCTAAGTGCTTGCCGCCAAGCACTAGGGCCCTGAGTTCGATCCCCGGTCCCGGAAGAAAAAAAAAGGAAGAAAAAAAAAAAAAAAAAGGGAACGGAGGATATTCAAGATCATTAACAATCACATGAATACCAAATAATTAAAGATGGATTTGAGGCTCTGAGGAATGACTATCTCCTAAAGAATTATCAAATGGGTAAAATAATAGTCAATAAACATCCAAAATACAATGGGCAGGGCTGGGACTTTAAGCTCAGTGGTACTGCACGAGCTATTACACCCCTAGCACAAACAAGACTTTGGATTCCACCTCCAGCAGCTCTCACACACACCCCCACACACACAACTTTCTCTCATTTGTATTCCTTGTTTTAAATAATAGGTGTATTCCTAAAATGTGCATATCTATAGAATAACCACTCAGATACTCAGAAGAATATGCGTCCATCAAGGTAACTACAATCCCTAGCCAACTTCCTCTTCCAGCTCAACAGCCTTCCACACATTGGGCAATACTGGACTATCCTGTGTGGAAGAAAAACTAACAATTATATGAAGGATAGCCCAGGGACCCCAGAGCAGCCCTGTGATTTATTATGTAGCAATAAATGGTGACAGAGAGCCCCCACACCAGAAGGTGCCCTTTGGGATTCTGACCAAAACACATACTAAGCATGCGTTCTGACTACCCAGTTTTGTCTTACTGTATTTGCTATGCTAGGGATTGAACTCAGGGCCTTCACACTGAGCTATATCCTCAGCCCCTTTTTTATTTTTGATTTTGAGACATTGTCTCACAAAGTCACTAAGTCACCCAGGCTAGGTTCAAACTTGCAATCCTCCTGCCTCAATCTCCTAGAGTGCTGATATTAGAAGGCATATACCACCCCCCCCAAAAAAAATTAGCCAGCCGTGGTGGCACATTCCTGTAATCCCAGCACTCGGGAGGCTAAGGAAGGAGGATCGTCATGAGTTCAAGACCAGCCTGAGCTACAAAGTGAGCTCAAGGCCAGCCTGAACTGCATAGCCAGACTTCTTCTAAAAAAAAAAAAAAAAAAAAAAAAAAAAGGAATCCAGTTTTTAAACTTATTAAATTACTTTGCAATGGAATGGCCATCATTTATTTTATTCAGTTAAGTCTGGATCTATTATAATGAAAGGCAATGGAATAGTTCTAAAAATTTTGAAATATAGGTTTGAATCCTACTTATTAGATGTATAATGATGAACAAACTCTATTATCTGTATTAAAATACAGACAACAGTCTCTCCCACAGTGATAGATGATAGATTTTAAAATACATGTTAAAAACTTTAGCCCAGTGTCGGATACTCAGTAAGTAATCAGTGAGTGTTAGCTATCATTTATAGTGATAAAAAAATACACACTAGAGTCTTCTAAATTCTTCATAACTTCAATGCAGGCCAGAGGATTATATAATATGGTACAATATTATTTGGAAACCCCCTTGATTTCCAGAATTGTCGAGAGAGTTCTGAACAGGCATGGTGCTACAGGCCTTAGGGAGGCTGAGGCAGAAGGACTGCAAGTTGGAGCACAACCTAGGCCAGGCAATGACTTACTGAGATCCTGTCTCAACATAAAAAGCACCTGTCAGCAGTGAAAAGTACTCAGATTCTCCATGTATTTGAAGGTGGAGACAAAAGGATTTCCTGATGAATTCAGCATGACACACAAGCATGGGGACAGCATGCTTTTTCCATTTTACTAGGAAACACAGAAATTAACTTTCTGAGGTGACCCGAAGCACTTGGCCTCACAGGTGCCCATTGCTTTTGTGGCTCCTCACCGTATCTAACAACGAAGGTGTTACCACCCAGCCCCAAAAGACATCTGAAAACCTGATTATCGAGATTTCGTGAAATTTACTTCCAATTTTATTTTTCTTTCACTCATCTCATATCAGCCAAAAGTCTAATGACAGAAAATAATCACAATGAGCCTGTTTTAAAAGATGCCAGGCATCACTTCAAAAAAAAAAAACCTTTTTGTTAATCTAACCCTAACTGCTTTAAAAGATATATGCCAAATCAAGAGTAAGTCTATGGAAAAATAATTTTTAATGACCTTCTTATAAAACACCAAAAGATCACCTTGCCAAAGGCAGTTTCAAAACTGACGTCAGAGTAAATGTGAAGGCTGAACCCCATCTCAATTATTTACTCAAAATGCAAAATATCAGTGCGAAAAATGAACTGAGTGGTCAGTGAAACCCATAGCTTAGAGGAAAAAAACACCAAAAATTCTAAATTCTCACTTCAAATCAGGATGTAGGGCACATACCTATAACCCCAGCTACTGAGCGGCCCGGGTAGGACTGCAAGCCTGGGTGAGACCCTGTGCAAAATAAAAATAAAGCTGAAGAGGAAGATCTGCAGTAGAGGACTTTCCTAGCATACATGAGATCCCATGTTAAATCCCTACTAGGAGAGAGGTGGGTGGGAGACTGATTCTCACTTGATAAAAACTTACACTTCTATATATGTATTATAAAGACAAGCTATAAGTATGATTAAAGGGTTACTGTCTTTATATAAAAAGATAACATTTTCATTGGTACACTGAAATAGAACTCTGAAACTAAGCCAGGCATGGCAGCACACACCTGTAATCTCAGCACTCGGGAGGCCGAGGCAGAAGGACTGTTGCAAGTTTGCAATGAGCTTGGGCTACAAAGTGAGAGCACAAGGCCAGCCTGAACTGCACAGCAAGATCCTGTCTCGGGGCTGGGGATACAGCTCAGTGGAATAAGCACCTGCCTGGCAAGCGCAAGGTCCTGAGTTTGATCCCCAGTACTGCAAAAAAAAAAAAGATCCTGTCTCAAAACAAAACAAAGTAATAATAATAATTCTGAAACTAAGCATATAGAAAAGGACAACTTTTTTAGTTATCAAAAAACTTGCTAGGTATGGTGGCACAAGCCAGTAATCCCAACTAATCTGGAGACTGGGGAAGAAGGACCTCAAATTCAAGCTTTTCCTGGGCAATTTAGTTATACTGTCTCTAAAAAAATGAAAAGGGCTGAGATGTAGCTCAGCGGTAGAGTGCCCTGGGCCGGATTCCCAGTACAACAAAAAAACACTAACAAACAAACACACAAAAATACACTTAAAAACAGTGAGATAACATTGTAATAGTAAAATAAATTTTAATACCCATTGTTAATAGGATGAAACTAAAGGAAAACATGAATTGCTTTCAAAAGGCCAGGTCAATTTAGCAGTAAGTGTCAAGATACATAAAAATGGTATTATCCTTTAAAAGTAAAACACTAAAAGTACTTTTAGTCCTAAATGCTTACATTAAAAAACAAAAAAGATCTCAAGTTAACAACCTAATTTCACAACTAGAATGTGAAGAAAAACTAACTCAAAGCTATCAGAAGAAAAGCAGTAATAAAGATACTGGGGGCAAATGAAACAGAGAAATGGCAGAGAAAAACCAATGGGACTAGGAGCTGGCTCCACAAAAAGAGGACAAAACTGGCAAACCTTTAGCCGAAGATATTAAGAAAAAAAGAATACTCAATGTACAAAAACTGGAAATGAAAGTGGGGACGTTATCACCAACTCTACAGAAATAAAGGACTATAATACAGCACTCTTAGCAGTGATATGCCAACAGACTGGATAAGGCAGATGAAAAGGACAAACTCCTAGAAACATAATACTGCAAAGAAACAGAAAATCTGGAGAAAGAATACAGGATTAATCAAAAGCATTTTAACAAAGAGAAGGCCTAGATTTAATGACTTGGTTTGTACAGCTTACCAAGCAATCCTCAAATTCTTCTGAGAAAATGAAGAAAGGAGATGCTCTAACTCATTCTGTAAAGCCAGATTTATCCTAATACAAAACCATACAAGGGCTGGGGATATAGCTCAGTGGCATAAGCACCTACCTGGCAAGTGCAAGATCCTGAGTTCAATCCCTAGTACTGAAAAAAAAAAAAACATACAAGACATTCTAAGAAAACCAGAAACCAATGTTCCTTATGAATACTAATACCAAAGTCCTTAACAAAATCTAGTTAACAATTCAGCAACAAATAAAAGGATTAGACACTATGACCATGAAAGATTTATTACTGGAATGGAAGGCTGGTTCAGTAACACACACACACACACACACACACACACACACGCACACGCACGTATACTCACACACACATACACACACCAGTGTAACACATCACATTCACAGAATAAAGGTGGGGAAATCCACAACCACATCAACTGATATAGAAAAAGCATTTGGGGAACCAGGGATATAGCTCAGTGGCACAAGTGCCTGCCTGGCAAGTGCAAGGTCCTGAGTTCGATTCCTGATACCAAAAAAAAAGCATGTGAAAAAATTCATGCTCATTCCTGAGTTTAAAAATAGGAATAGAAAGAAAATCACTCAACATAATAAAAGCCATATATCAAAAGCCCACACAGTAGCTGAAGCACACACCTGTAATGCCAGCTGGTCAAAAGACTGAGGCAGAACTGCCAAATTTGAAGCCAGTCTTGCCAGCTTGGTGAGACCCTATCTCAAAAAGGCTAAGGATATAGCTCAGTGGCGAGCTACATAAAGCACCAGGCCCTGGTGCTCCAATAAATAAATAAGTCACAAGACAGCCAGGTGCGCTTGCACATCTCTGCTGTAAGGAGCCCACAATTCCACCTACCCGGAGGCTGAGGAGGGGCAGCCAATTCAAATTTGAGGTCAGTCTGAGCAATTCAGATATACCCTGTCTCAAAAGAAAAATGAATCAATGCATAAATTTAAAAATCAGAAGTAAGCATTCTGCGGTAAAGTGAAAACTTTTCCTCTAAGAGCAGCAAGTAAGACAAGGATGTCATTTTTCTCACTTCTATTCAACACAGTGCTTGCTGCAAGTTCTAGCCAAAAGCTAAAGATACACATAAGTGTTACGGGTCAGATCTCAAGTGTCCCCCGCTTCACACTGACCTATTTAAAATTTTTATTTTGGGCCAGGGTCTTAGCCAGGCGTGGTGGCCCATGTCTATAATCCCTATATTCAGGAGGCTGAGGCAGGAGGATCACTGTGAATTTGAGGCCAGCCTAGCCTACATAAGTGAGTTCAAGGTCAGCCTGCACTAGAGAGCAAGACCCTGTCTCAAAAAAAAAAAAAAAATTAAGAATCTATGTGTGGGGCTGCGGATATAGCTTAGCGGCGTAAGTGCTTGCCTGGCAAGCCTGAGGTCATGAATCTGATTCCCCGTATCAAAAAAAAAAAAAGGAGTCTATGCATGGCTGAAAAGGAAGAATGTTCTGTCTTTCAACTGCAATGGCCACCTCCCAATTCACCAAAATGAAACACAAAGGAAAAAAAAGATGCCCAATATATGTTCTCCAGGCCTTTTAGGAAGCATGGAATAGCCGGGTGTGGTGGCACACGCCTGTAATCCCAGCACTTGGGAGGCTGAGGCAGGAGGATTCTTGCAAGTTCGAGACCAACCTGGGCTTAAAGTGAGCTCAAGGCCAGCCTGAACTGCACAGTGAGACCCTGTCTCAAAGAGACAAAAAAAAAAAAAAAAAAAAGCATGGAAACATTCCTTTGGCCACAAACACGGGACCCTACAAAAAGGATGATTAAGAGAACAAGTAGTACTCTAAAAGGAATGTCCCACAGACGTTACCGCTGCGGAACTGAGAGTCTGCAGTGTTACCCAGCATACGGCCCGCACCATAACAAGCAAAGCAAGGTCAAGATCCTAGGCAAGAGAATTAACATGCACACTAAGCATATTAAGAATTTCATGGGGCTGGAGGTACAGCTCAGTGGGGTAAGTGCTTGCCGCTAAGCACTAAGGCCCTGAGTTCAATCCCCGGTCCCGGGAAAAAAAAAAAAAAAAAGAATTTCATGGGCCAAGAGAGTTTCCAGAAATGTCCAAAGGAAAAAGAAGAAAGCCACAGAGAAAGGTATCTGGGTTCAACTGAGCAGCACGGCGTGGGAACCCGTGATCTCACATCATTGTAGGTGTAAAGCAATAAAGGCCTGGGCTGGGGACGCAGTTCAGGGGTGCTGCACTTGACTAGCATGTCTAGCATGTCTGCAGCCTCTGGTTCAATCTCCATACAAAAAAAATTAAAACCGTAAATATTTTGAAGACCCTCTGACTGTAAAAATGGTTTTCTTAACAGAGTAGAAGTGTGCTGTCCTCACCCCAAAAGAAATACTTAAAGTAATTCCACGTAAGTGAAAAAGAAACATGCTCTTACTCTTACTGAGTATATCTCCAAAGGAAACAGAAAACCAGTATGTCAAAAAGATACACTCCCACATTTATTATGTTGTTTGTAACAGCCAAGATATGGAACCAACCAAAGTATGCACGAACAGATGAATGGATAAAGAAAACACGGTATGTGTACACACTGGAATATTATTTAGCCAGAAAAAGAATGAAATCCAAACAGGCATGGTGATACAAGCCTGTAACCCAGTAACTCAGGAAGCTGAGGCAGGAGGATCACAAATTCAAGGCCAGTGTGGGCAACTTAGCAACACTGTCTCAAAAAATAAAAGGGATGGGGATAGAACTCTATGATAGAAAGCAGGTGGGTTCGATTCCCAGTGCTACAAAAGAGGAAAAGAGAATGAAGCGCTGTCATTCGAGGCCATGTGAATGGAAATGGAAGGCATTAGGAGGATTAGGCCAGGCACAAGGAGATAAATACGACAGATTCTCACTTGTGTGTGCAAGCTAAGAAGCTTGTTCCCATAGAAGCAGAGCTGAATAGTAGCTGCTAGAGAGTGAGAAGAGTAAGGGAGCAGGAAAGACAGAGGTTAGACAATGGACACCAAAGTACCGCTAGACTAGTACACTCTAGTGTTCCCGTAGCACAGGCTGACTACCGTGCTACTGTCTTAGCACTTTCTCATCACTGACACACAATACCCAACACCTGAACAACTTAAAGCAGAGGATGTTTATTGTGGGTCTCAGTCCATGGTGGTTTCAGCCCATTGTCAGCTGGCTCCAGGGCAGAACAGCATGGCACAGGAGCACAGCAGAGGACAGCTGCTCATGGTGTGCAGCCAGGAAGCAGAGAGAAAGGGAAGAGACACACCCTCCAGGTTTGCCACTCACCTCCTACCAACAGCCTTCACCTCTCAACACCACACTTAGCAATAAACTCATCATGAGACTAACCCACAGATAAGTTACTCACTTCCCCATGACCCAATCACCTCCCAAAGCTCCCCTATGAGCACAAGAGGCTTTAGGGAGACACAGATACAAACACAGTAACAGTTGCCAACAATACTATATACTTCAAAATAACTAGAAGAGCCCAGAGGTTACACACACACACATACACACACACACACAAAAGATAAATGAGACAGAAATGCTAATTAGCTCAAATTGATTGTTAGATTTTGTACACAGTAATCACACTCTACTCCACAAATATGTGTCAATTAAAAATTCAGAAAAAGAACTGGCTTCCTCCACGAGGTAGCATACACTCTTGATCAGATTATGAAATTTGAAATTCTGAGTGTACTTAATATAATGAGGGATATAAGTAAGCACTTTTGAGCTGTAAGAAGTCTTTATAAAACCAGTCTTGGAGATAATAACAAATTAGGACCATAACTACTATCTTTGAAATCAGCAGGAATTTTTAAACATACAGCTTTATACAAGTAAAAGTAAGCTGGGCATGGTAGTTCACACCTGTGATCACAGCACTTAGAGGCTGAGACAGGAAGATCACCCCAAGTTTGAGGCCAGGATGGCTACACAGTGAGTTCAAGGCCAGCCTAAAATACATAGCAAAGAGCCTGTCTCAAAAAACAAAACAACATGGCAGGCATGATGGTGCACGCCTGTAATCCCAGCACTCAAGAGGCTGATGTAGGAGGATCATTGCAATTTCGAGGTCAGCCTGGACTACAAAGTGTGCTCAAGGCCAGCCCGAGCTGCATAGCGAGACTGTCTCAAAAAGACAAAAAACAAAAACAAAGACAAAAACGAAACAACATGAAGTAATGCTTTTTATTTATTCAACAAATACTCAGATGCCACACACTGCACAAGAGACTTGGGATCTGGTAGCAAACAAAATAAATCTCTGATCCCAAAGAATTTAGGTGAGGAGAAGACAAAGCAGTTAGGAAAAATGAATACGTGTAAGTTCTAAGCACTTTCCAAAAAGGCAGGATAAGAGGTCACAGACTAACAGAAGGAGCTTCAACTTTAAATCCTTAAGAAAATTCAAAATATTAATGGTTGAAGACAGGCATGGGGCACACACTTGTAATCCCAGCTACTAGGGAGGGTAAGGAAGGAGAAATGCAAGCTTGATGCCAGCCGAGGTAACTCAGGAAAAGGGGACCTCAGAATAAAATTTAAAAAGGGTCTGGGTAATATTTAGCTCAGTGGTAGAGTGCTTGCCTAGCATGAGGGAGGCTATACACACATCAAAAATTCACATTTGAAATACATTGAGAAATGAAATTACTTCAACAGTATATGGTGAAGAAAATAATTGGTTAAATATTATTTCTGTTGCACTCCATAGACAGGATTTCATATGTATTAAATTTAGACCTTCAAGCATTCAAACATTCCATTTTAACTAGTTTACACTGAAAGTCTTTGCTTACTTAGTATTTTATCGATTCTGTCTCAGTTTCTTTGTTGGAGTATACCACAATCTCGACTTTTTATCTCAGGACATTCACCAATTCATTAGAAAACTAGAGAGAACAAACAAAACTGCCTGTCAGTTATTTAAAAGTAAACACTATTTAAGAGAATGAGAAACAAACCACAGACTGAGAAAAAATATTTACAAACATATCTGATATAGGACTATTATCCAAAATCTACAAAGTCCCTAAAATTCAACAAGAAAATAACATCCCAATTATAAAATGGGCAAAAGATCATTCCTCACTAAAGAAAATATCTGACAAATTAATACGTACATGAAAAGATACTCCACATCATATATGTCATTAGGGAATTGCAAATTAATAACAATGAGATCCTACCGCACACCTATCAGAATGATTACAGCCCAGAACACCCACACAAAATACTGGCAAGGATGTGGGGAAAACAAGAACAAACTCTCATTCACTGCTGGTAAGAGGACAAAATAGTAGTCTCTTTGAAAGAGGATTGGAAGTTTACAAACTAAACATACCTTTATCACATGATCCCTTAACATCCCTATGTCCACAGAAAATCTGAACACAAACTACAGCAGCTTTGTTCACAGTGCCATAGAGTGAAGCAACCAAGATGTCTTCCACTAGGTGAATGGCTAAACCACGATACACTTGGACAATGGAGTATTATTTAGCACTAAAAAGAAATGAGCTATCAAGACATGAAGAAACCTTAATATTACTAAGTAAAAAAAATTAGTCTTAAAAGACCATATGCTGTACAAGTCCAATGTAATGATGTTCTTTAAAAAGTAAAACTATGAGTGTAAGGGGATTTGCCAGACGTTTGCTAATTCAATTTCTTTCCCATTTCGGGCCCTTCCCTATTGTTGCCCCCTTCACCTTGGCTCATGTTCAATAAATTTAACGAAAAAGAAAATGTGTCCAACTGCATCCAGTTGAAAACCTCAGTTATTAAGGGTATTAAGAATCCATTGACAGAGCAATTGCCAGGTATTGAACAATGGCTTAATCAAATCATGCCTAAGAAAGATCCCATCAAAACAGTCTGATGCCATGAACATATAGAAATCCTTACAGTAAATGGAGAATTGCTATATTTATTAAAAACAAAGAGAAGGGCCTTTTTATCTAACTCTCAGGTTACTTCACAAATATCCTTTTATCCTGCCACACCAGCAGGTTGACAAAGGAGCCATCAAATTTGTACTCCATGGAGCAAATATCATGTGTCCTGGCTTAACTTCTCCAGGAGCCACGCTTTATCCTGCTGCAGTAGACAGCATTGCTGCAATCATGGCAGAAGGAAAACAGCATGCTCTATGTGTGGGAGTCAAGAAGATGTGTGCAGAAGACACTGAGAAAGTCAACAAAGGAACGGGCATTGAAAATACCCATTATTTAAATGATGGGCTGTAGCACAAGAAGACATATAAATGAGCCTCAGAAGGAACGTGCTTGGGCTAAATATGGAGACTTTGCTCTATCTGTTTGTGTTCATGTGTGACAGCATGAAGACAAGGCCTCTGTGGTTATGCTGAATAAATTCTACAGATGCTAAAATCCAAAACAAAAATAAAAAGTAAAACTACGGACGCTGTCATGGCTTGTGTCTAGATGTCTCCCAAAAGCCTCACAAGGTCATAGGTGGGGCTTTTCCAAAGGTTGGTGAGTGTTTGATGCTGGGATTAAGTGTGTGATGCTGGGATTAAGGGTGTACGATTACTACATTAGTCCACTGACTGGTCTGGCATGGTTCTCGGTGTGGACAATAGGAAAGCCCACCCTGGGTGTGGGTGGCACCGCCCACAGGGAAGGTAGCCTGAGAGGGACAAAAGGGTGAGGCAAACTGCTGCTGCTGCTTCAGTCCTTTGCTGCCTTCTGCCTGCCATGAACTGTTTCTCCTGGGTGATGCCCTCTGCCAGCCACCCTGCCTTGGAGCCAGCCAACTATGAACTGAAACTTCCATGAACCATGAGCTAAATAAGCCTTTCTCCCTTTGAGTGTTGAATATTTTGTCCCAGTGAGTATTTTGTCTCAGCAATGAGAAAGTAACAAGACAGACACAGTTTAAAAAGAAAATCAGTGGTTATCAAGTGTTAGAAAGGAGAAAGAGATCAATCGCAGGTACATAGGATCTTTAGGTTAGTAAAACTGTCTTGTATGATTCTCTAACAGTAGATGTATGTCAAGGTAAACCCTGCTGGAAGCTGGGCTCTGGGTAATACTGGTGTTTCAGGGGAGGTTCACAGACAGTGCAGGATGTTGATAGACAGGGTATGTTTGTCAGCGCAGAGACTATATGGGACTTCTCTGTACTTCTGCTCAATTTTATTTTGAACCTAAAACTGTTCTTTTAAAAAGTCCACTGTTTTAAAAGTAAATATTCCCTTCAGTTAGCAAACATAAATTCATCTTCCAAGAGTAAAGTAGTATCAGATAAACCACTTGCTGATGTTTGTAATATTAACATCTGAAAATATTTTTAAATGTATGACTTATGCAATACTACTCACTGATAAATTTTTCATGTATAAAACAAAAAACTACTTAGAAAAATACAACTTATATGCAAATTAATAACTTCTTATGAAGCAGTGAATTTTAAATTTTTTCAACTCATAGAAGGTGAAATTTTACAGTTCAAAAAAACACAAAAGTGAACAAAAGACACAGATTGAGAGGAGAGATTTTCATTAACAGATCATTAGAATAATCCTTCTACAAATCAAAAGGAAAAGGATAAATAGACCAACAGAAAAAATGGAGTGAAAGTATCAATAAGTAAGTTCTAGAGGAAGGAATATGAATGGATAAATCGTATAAAAGATGGGGCCGGGGATATAGCTCAGTCGCACAGTGCCAGGCACGAGATCATGAGTAGATTCCCGGTACCAAAAAAAAAAGGTAAGATGCTGAACTTTACATTCAGTTAAGAAACACAAATTAGGAAATCACAAAATACCACTGCACACCCATCACAGTAATCAAAAGTTCTAAAGCATGGCCATACCAAATGTAGGAGAAGTTATAACACGTACACGGTCTGCTACAGAGCGAGCAGGCTTCACAGTGACATAGTGCCCTTAGGCAGCAATCAGCAGTATCTGGTAAAACTGATGCTTCGTGCCCTTCCACCTGGGAGCAGCAGTCCCTAGCTCTCACATGTGCACACACAGAAAACTTCACAGTAACACAAAGGACAAAGTCCTCATTTCTCACAGAGAAAAACAGGAAACTATCAAAATGTCTATCCACAGGAGAATGAATTTATACAATGAAGTATTTTCTTACAAAGATTTCCAAATACCATGAAAATTATGAAAATAAATAAACTCATAATTGCTAACAGTGGAAGTAAAAACATAGCCAAGGCAACAGCCATAGTTCCGCACAAATTTAGCATGCATCGATTTTAAAATATAAAAGAAAATTTTCCTCACTTTTAAGACCAAATTGCCTTCAAGAAAATACGTATCAAAATCTCAAATCTTTATCTTCAGGCCCACTGGAATACAGCATTCCTAACTCTAAACAAGACATTATCTTCTCACCAAATCTCCTTCTCTCTCTCTCTCCATGGGAAGCAACATCATTTACACAGTTGCTCAAGACATAAATCTGGAAGCCATCCTAAATTCCTCGTGCCATATTAACCCTATCTTATATATATTTTTTTCCTCTTTTGAGGCAAGGTCTGTACTGTTGCCCATATTGCCTATTGCCCAGGTTAGACTCAAACTTGAAGTTCTACAGCAGCACCACTGTCTCCCGCTCCTCTCTTACAATTCTCACTTGTATCCCCACTAACTACCCAGAAGCGGCCAACACTTCCTCCCAACCAAACTGCAGTGACTGCCTCACAGCAGTGTCCAACCTGCACCCGCCTTTTTCTTGTCCTTTCACTGGATGAAGAGGAACTGTCTCAGACTGCATATAAAATATATACAGTAGTTTGTGCATATAAGGAATAAAACTTCCTTTAGTTTTTATATATATTTTTTTTAAAAGAGGCAGACTGTAGGTCAGACACAGACACAGGATTTTCCTGTCCCAAAGTATTTAATTACATCAGTACACCACAATCAGTATGTCCATTAACAGGCTTAAATGTAATCAAGAAATTGTCAAGTGTGGTGGTGCACATCTGTAATCTTAGCACTTGGGAGGCTGAGGGAGGAAGATTGTGAGTTCAAGGCCAGCCCGGACTGTACACTTAGACATTCTCTAAATATATAGGACTTTAACCTTCTTTCACCTAGTCAAATGTTTCCTCATCTTTCAGTTGTTAAGGAAGAGGGTAAAACAGTATTGTATACAGTCGAGTTTGTCTAAAAGTTTGTCTGTCGTGACGTGCTTAGACAAACCTTCCTGATCCCAGGCTGACATATATTCCCATGTGTATTTTCCAATATTCATAATTTCAATTTCAACACCCAACTTACTACTCCTTCTAAAATTTGATTCTAAAGCAATGTATGTGTCCCACCCAAACAGCCAGTTGTTCCTCATTTTTCAAGTAAATGTTCTTTTCCTTTTAATGTGCAAGAGCATCTTTGTCATTCTGTAAACTTACATACTACTCTTTTTTTTGAGACAGTCTCACTACATTGTGCAGGCTGGCCTTGAACTTGTTTATGTAGCCCAGGCTGGCCTCAAAAATTGCAGCAAGCATCCTGCCTCAGCCTCCCAAGTGCTGGATTACAGGCATGCGCACCACACCTGGCTTGTATTTGGTCCCACTCTGATATTTTAAACATTCTGCTCCTTTCATCTGTCTGTTCCAGGATCAATCTCTACTTCAATAATATATTTTAGGGCCAAGGACATAGCTCAGTGGTACAAGTGCCTGCCTGACAAGTGCAAAGTCCCGAGTTCAATTCCTAGTACCCTTCCTCCCAAAAATAATAACAACATATTTTAAAATCTGGTAGGGAACAGTCTTCACTGCTATTATTTCTCAAAATTTTAACTATTCTCACATATTTTTCTTTCATTTAAACTTTAGAACTCATACTGCATTTATTATAATTTAACCTAAGTATTTAGACTTTTGTGATGTTGAGTCCTCATGTGATGAATATGGATTCTTAAGTCCTATTTTCCCTCTTTTGTCATCAAGTTTCATTGCTGTTTTATTATTTAAAGCCCCCTGCTCCGCAGTGGGCCTCGCAGCTGCTCAGTTGTGGGCCCCGCGGCTGCTCCGCTAAGGCCCCCAGGGCTGCTCCGCAGTGGGCCCTGCTGAGGGCACCTCACAGACTGGACCCGCCCCGACCCATAGTAAGGCGACGGGGTGGAGCCAGGCAGTCCGCTGTGAGCATATGTGCTTTTCCACCTCCAACCATGGCAGTTTGTGTATACCCATGTATGTTATAGTATAGTCTGAGGCAGCTATATCTCTTCCCAAGGCGAGAGTCCAGGGGTATAGATAAACCCAGGAGCACAGTTATTATCACAGGGAAGATAACTGATTGAGTGGTAGGGCAACAGAGATGAGGGAGGAGAAAAATTGAATGATCAAATGGGCCATCACCTGTGTAACTGAGTAACAAAGGTGAAGGTAACATTATGTAGGACAGCATCCAGAGCTAATTCCCTTCTATGTTCTCTATAATTCTGTATTTCCTCAATCGTTTTTGTATTAACAGAAGTGAAGATAACTTTGTATTATACAGCATCCAGTGCAAATTCCCTACTATCTTCTCTATAATTTGGTATTTCCTTTCATGTTTTTGTGTTAACTAATGTGAAGATAACATTATGTAATACAACATCCAGTGCTAATTCCCTACTATATTCTGTATAATTTTGTATTTTCGGTATTGTTTATGGCTTATTCTGGTTCATATGTCTCCATTCTTTTGTCTTTAAAATAAAATTAAAAGGGCTGGGGATATAGCTCAGTGGAATAAGTGCCTGCCTGGCAAGCACAAGGTCCTGAGTTCAAACCCCAGTACCGCAAAAAATAAATAAATAAATAAATAAATAAAAACTCTAATTGGGCTGGGGGTATAGTTCAGTGGAATAAGCACTTGCCTAGCAAGCGCAGGGTCCTGAGTTCGATCCCCAGTACCGCAAAAAAAAAAAAGATAAAATTAAATTAAAAAAAAAAATTTAAAGCCCCACATACGGAGATACCTTCATTCACAAACTTAATGAGTTCCACGACATATCCTTTATGGGAAAGATGGCCACGTTTGTGTTTGTGTGGGAAAGATAGCCACAGTTGTGTTTGTTACCCAATGCAGAGTTTGCAAACAAAACAAAATTATGCCAAACGCTTGTGTATGCCAACCAAATTGTTTGCAAACAAAAGCTTTGGTACCACTGTATGTTACATTTGTTTTATTTTATTTATCTTATATCTTTTGTTATTATTTTAAGTGGGATTTTCTCCCAAAATTTTTCCTATCTGCTGATTGGTCTGTAAGAAAGCTACTGAATTTATTTAATGCATGAGCCTATTTAAAGACTTTTTACAATTATTTATCAGAAAGCAAAAAAGGCACACAGGAATAGGGTCAGAAAACACACTCACCTCTGACCATACTCAATGCTAAATTTCCAAAGGAAGACCAGAAACATTTCCAAGTAAATAGCAGAATTAATTACACAGCCAACAACTTGGGAAAACAGAAGTAAAAGGAAAACAACCCTCTTCTCCTCAGATATTACTCCTTCATCTGATATTACTTCCAATCTGAATTCTTACATTTGAAACCCTGAATGTGTTTTACAAACTAACATATGCCTTCACAGAAAGGAAAAAAAACCTGGCATGTCACAGAAATAAATCCTTGTTTAAGAGAATCTCACTAAATCTAGAATATATTATAGCACAAAAATCATACAAATAAAACCACCAGAGTCACAAATTCAATGGTGAACTTCTGGAATGATTTCTGTGTTCCAATGTTAATTTGGGGTAACAGGGACAATGATGCTGCTTTTCTTCCTTTTAAGCATTTAAATATTCTTTGGGGAGCTCAGGATAAAAAGAAATAACCTGTAAAGTACGCTAAGTGCACTAAGAGCTCCCAGTGATTAGGGCTGTTAAAGGCGGACTGACACCAGTGCCAGAGGCACAGAAAGGCAGCAGGGCTGCCGATCATTCTTCTTCCTGTTCCTCTCTGACAACAGTACTGTGTGTGGCCAGAGTCAGATCTATGTTACAGGAACTTCCATGGGGACAGATTAAATCTTAACATGGGCAATCCCCTCAAAATTGCTGTTTTCTTCATTATTTATTAAACTTTTAAATCCCACAGTTTTGTTTTCATTTTTATTAGGCATGCTCAGTACACAGTGATTACATTCCTCGTGAGGAGTCGGTACATGTACATAACATCGTAATTCTTCTTGGTTTTTTTTTTAAAGGAACAGAATGAATGTATACATCAAATTAAGCTGTTAGCCTGGGTTCATGTAAACTCCTTGGCACTAGTCGCTGATTGATGATTTGTTTTGATAATGTCCAACTGCATGATACAAAGCAAAGAATAATAGTACCTAATAAATAAGACTTCACAAATACAAGCCTCATTCCTTTATTACCTATTCCAGCAGTAATACATCAATTATTCATGGTGAGGGAAAATGATATTCCTAAGCATAAAATAAAGCTTAAAATTTCTAATACAGACAATATGATGAAATTAATATACCGTAATGCTTACTTTTATTAATTTTCTATGTCATACTGGCCTATCCAATTTATTACCACATATGCTACCAATTCTACTACTCTCAAAGGAGTTTTAAGAATCTTAACATCCCCGAGATGGGAGACATCATAGAGATAACCAATTTTAACTCTTCCATTTTAGTGGGTTTTTTTGGTACTAGGACTCGAACTCAGGACCTTGTGCTTGCTAGGCAAGAGCTTATGCCGCTGAGCTATATCCCCAGCCTGACTCTTCCATTTTAAAAAATAAAGAAAAATCAACTCCACTAAAGTACTTGGAAGCAATTAGATGAATGCAAAAGAATGAAACTCTAAATATAAAGAATAACTGTTACTAAGAAATTCTACACAAGTTTTAAAAAGGCAGAAGCTGGGCATGGTGGCGCACACTTGTAATCCCAGCACTTGGGTGGCTGAGAAAGGAGGATGGTTGCAGGTTCGAGGCCAGCCTGGGCTACAAAGTGAGCTCAAGGCCAGCCTGAACTGCACAGTGAGACCCTGTCTCAAAAACACAAAACAAAACAAAAAGGCATATATCAGTGAGGGGTAAAATGATGAGCAGACTTTAACAAGGAGACGCAGCTTTAAAAGAGAGACAACAGGGGCAACAAGAGCAACTACAAACATTATAAAAAGAAAAAATATATAACAGAAAGCCTTCTATTAAGAAACCAGGAAATAGTACAATCCCACACCAGAGAATACTCTGTCCAGCTGGGTGCTATGCTGCATGCCTCTAATTCTAGCTCTCTGAAAGGCTGAGGCAGGAAGATCACAAGTTTGAGCCTAGCCTGGGCAATTTAGCAACTTAGCAAGAAGTTGTCTAAAAAAGGGGCTGGAGATATAGCTCAGTGTAAAGGCTCTTGCTTCAATCTCCAGAACCAAAAATGAATCAATGAATGAGTGAGTGAATGAATATATGCCCAACACAACGAGATAAAGACAAAATGCAAAGCAGAGCTCCCACAATTTCACTGATCCTGAACAAAGTACAGCTTCTTAATGTAAAACAGAAGTGAGAAAATCCTCCTTAACAGCGTATTAGCTCAGTCTTAACTAACATGCCAAGGATACATATGACAATCGCATCCGTCATCTAAAATGAGGTGCTAGGTAACAGGGACAAAGCCCATGAAAGAACTATTTCAATAATTAGCAGGTCACGCAACTCCAGTGCATTTTTTATAAGGGTCAAGATAGGGAAGGTTTAGAGATATCAAAAATGAGACAGAGACTGAGAAGAGATTTCTTTGGATACAGCTGTCAACATCACTCCCAAATCAAAAGGGCATAGACAAATACTTTGCCCTCAACTCTACACTCCAAGTAAGGGGGTTTTAAGGATATACTCTGAGTTGGGCGGCTGGCGCAAGCCTGTAATCCCATCATTTAGGAGGGTGAGGCAGGAGGATCACTATCAATTAAAGGCCAGCCTGAGCCACATACTGAGACCCTGTCTCAAAAAAAAAAGAAAGTACATATACGCTCTGAAAGCTTCACATCCATCTCTTGGAGAATAGGGACTCTGTGGACCAATGTCTCTCTTTTTATTTTTATTTTTTTCACTACATGTCACAGGTTGATCCTCACTTTCGAGGTTCAGAACATTCCACTTCCCTTAGCCTACTGGGTAGCCAGAACTACAGGCATGTGTTACTGTGCCTGGCTAATTATGTCTTCTCCCTGAGCAATCTAAAGACTTGCATCTGATTGAAGTGGTACATGTAGAGGAGGAGCCCAAAACCACACAGTTACTGCACTGTCACAGATGCAAGGATATACTTCTTGCCGGGAGGCCAATGTGAATGTTCTCTACAAAAGCTGTGAGCCACCTAATAGTTGTCTCAGGCTTGCTTCATATTCTGGGATGTAGAGACTTCTGCAGAAAAAGGCTGGACATGTACCACTGCCAGCTGCTGTGGCACTGACAGAAGTATAGAAATGGCCAATCCAAAGCATAGTACTTGCCCTGTGACGAGAGAAAAGATTAGAGATTCTCCACTGCAGGAGCTCCGGAGCAGCAGTAGTAACAGCCTCACATACTCTCCCAGCGGTCATCATTTTAAAACAAATGAACAGGGGCTGGAGATATAGCTCAGTGGAATAAGCGCCTGCCTAGCAAGCGCAGGGTCCTGAGTTCGATCCCCAGTACCGCCAAAAAATAAAAAAAAAAGACAAATGAACAAATAAAACAGATGCTTTGAACCCGAAATACAGTAATAGTCACTACCCCTACACATGTAATAAGCAGTCAGCATCCCCGAAGCCTCCTCACACCACCTTCTGTGACCTCTGCCTCCCACCCCGCCCCAGGCACTTTTTGTCATTATACATTAATTTCAAGTTCAAAGAAGCAGCACAAGTGCCTGCATGGCAAGCTCAAGGTCCCGAGTTTGATTCCTGGTACCAAAAAAAAAAAGTTTAGAGAATGCTACAGAAATGGTGTCATGTAATATCTACTGGTGTCCATCTACAAGCTGTGTAGAGCATCTCTGCAAGGTTCAGTTGGCAGATCTCCAGTGATTAATGAAGAACACAGAACACCTTTTCATTTGTTTGTTTGCCATTCTTACAGCTTGTTAGTGACATGTCCTGTTCAAATAAATACTTTGCTCATTTTTAATTTTACTGTTTTCTTAACTCTTGAGTTTTGAGAGTTCTTTATATATTCCAGAAATAAGTCATTTGATACGTGTATGTGTGCCACATATATATTATATACATATCATATATATCCTATACATCATATATATGATATATATGCTTTACAAATACCTAGTATCCCAGTCTTCTCATTTTCTTAACGGTATCTTTCAAAGATGTTTTTATTTTTTATGAACACCAGTTTTTGGGCTGGGTCTGGTGGCACACACCTGGTGCGAGGCTGAGGCAGGAGGATCGTTGTAAGCTGAAGGCCAGCCTGTGCTACAAAGTGAGCTCAAGGCCAGCCTGAACTGCATAGCAAGACCCTGTCTCAAAAAGAAAAAAAAAAAAATCAAAGTTGATTTGGTTATTCTAAGTGAATTTTAGAATCTGTTCATTAATTTGCTACAACTATCAGAATTTTTGCATCCATGTCATTGAGGGATATTGGTCAATATACTTTCATTCCTGTAATGTTTTTAGTTAGGGTGAGGATAATGCTGATCTCAAAGAATGAGTTGGGGAGCCAGGTTTTCCAGCCCATGGCTGTAATCCCAGCACTTGAAGACTGAAGGAGGAAGATCACTGCAAGTTGGAGGCCTGCCTGGGCTACACAGTGAGATCAAGACCAGCTTCAACTACACAGCAAGACCTTGTCTCAAAAAAACAAAAAATTAAGATAATGTTTTTCATTCATTTAACAAATACTCCTCAGACATTCACTGAAAGCAAAGCACTATATTGGAAATTTTGGATCTGGTAGTAAAACATTTTTAAACAGTAAATTTAAACTGGGCATGTTGGTGCATGCCTATAATCCCAGCACTTGGGAGGCTGACGCAGGAGGATCGTTGTGAGTTTGAGATTGGCCTGGGCTACAAAGTGAGCTCAAGGCCAGCCTGAGCTGCATAGTGAGACCATCTCAAAAAGACAAAAAAAAAAGTAAAGTTAAAAAGCAAAAGACGACCCTCTGCTACTACACATTTAGATGAAGTACAAAGCAGCTATGAAAAATTATATTCGTGTTACATAAAAGACATTCTAAGTGCTTTCCAAATAAGCAGGATGAGAGAACACAGAATAAAGAAAGGAGGCTCAATTTTATATCTTTAAAGAAAAATTAAAATATTCATCGTTGAAGCCAAGCATGGTGGCATACATTTGTAATCCCAGCTACCTTAGAGCGTAAGGAAGCAGGAATGCAAATTTGAGGAAGCGTCTGTCTCAGAGCTGGTGAAACAAGGTTTACCAGCCCTAAATTTACCTTGCCTACCTTGTAACCCTTCAAGACTAAGGACACTACCATACAAGTAACTAAAGTAATTTTCAGGATTCACAGGAACCTTCAGTTCCATCTAGAAATCCTCCTGCCCTAAACCTGTGGTCC
>PVLD010020099.1:0-34734 GCA_004027595.1 Dinomys branickii
TTTGTGGGTTTTCTTCTTACTTTGCTGGTGATTTCTTTAGATGTACAAAAACTTTTCAGTAAATGAGGTCCCAATTATTGATTCTTTGAAGTGTTTCCCTTGCAGTTTGATTTTTGTTCATGAACTCTCTGCCTACTCCTATGTCTTCAACATTTTTACCTACTTTTTCTTCCAATATATTTAGAGTTTCTGTTTTAATGTTGAGGTCTGTGATCCATTTTGACCTGAGTTTGGTGCATGGTGATAGACTGGGGTCTATTTTCAGTTTTTGTCAAGAGTCAAGCCAGTTTTTCCAACACCATTTATTAAACAGGCCTTCTTTTTTCCAGTGGGTTTGGTTGACCCCTTTGTCAAATATTAGGTAGCTGAGTGGGTTTTTCGTTGTGGTTGCATCTTCCAGTCTGTTCCATTGATCCTCAGGTCTGTTTTTTAGCCAGTACCAGGTTGATTTTATTATAGTAGCTTTGTAGTACAAATTCAGGTCAGGGATTGTGATTCCACCTGACTTGTCCTTATTCCCCAGGATTGCTTTTGCTATTCTGGGTCTCTTTTGGTTCCAGATGAATTTGAGGCATATTTTCTCTAGATCTGTGAGGTATGCTAATGGTAGTTTAATGGGAATTGCATTGAATCTGTACAAAAGTTTTGGTAGTATGGCCATTTTCACAATGTTAGTTCTTCCTAACCATGAGCAGGGTAGGTTTTTCCATGTATTGAAATCCTCTTCGGTCTCTTTTTTCAGAGTACTGTAGTCTTCACTGAATAAATCTTTCACATTCTTTGTTAGATTGATTCCTATGTATTTCAATTTCTTGGTTGCTGTTGTAAAAGGTATGGTTTCCTCAATTTCTCTCTCAGTCTGTTTGTTGTTCGTGTATAGGAATAATATTGATTTTTGGGTGTTGACTTTGTATCCAGCTATGCTGCTGAATTTGTCAATTAATTCCAGGAGTTTTCTTGTGGAGTTTTTGGGGTCCTCCATGTATAGTATCATGTCATCTGCAAATAGTGATAGTTTGACTTCTTCCTTTCCTATCCTTATTCCTTTTATTTCTCTCTCTAGTCTGTCCTTTCCTATCCTTATTCCTTTTATTTCTCTCTCTAGTCTGATTGCTCTGGCTAATGCTTCCAGAACTATGTTGAATACGAGTGGTGACAATGGACATCCTTGTCTTGTTCCTGACTTTAAAGTGAAAGTGTTCAGTTTATGTCCATTTAGTATGACTTTTGCTGTTGGTTTGTCATAGATGGCTTTGATCAGATTGAGGTAGAGGCCATCTATTCCTATTTTTTCTAAGGTTTTTAACATGAATGCATGTTGGACTTTATCAAAACCCTTTTCTGCATCTATTGAGAATATCATGTGGTTTTTGTCTTTGACTGTATCAATATAATGTATTACATTTTTTGATTTGCGAATATTGAACCATCCCTGCATTCCTGGAATGAATCCTACCTGGTCGTGGTGTATAATTTTCCTTATGATTCGCTGTAATCTATTTGCCAGTATTTTGTTGAGTATCTTTGCATTTATGTTCATTAGAGAGATTGGTCTATAGTTCTCTTTCTTGGTTGGGTCCCTCTCTGGTTTTGATATCAGTATAATACTTGCCCCCAGAAATGTGTTAGGGAGAGTTGCTTCCTTTTCGATTTCATTGAAGAGTTTGAGGAGTGTTGGCATTAGATCTTCTCTGAATGTTTTATAGAATTCTTCTGTGAATCCATCAGGGCCTGGGCTTTTCTTTGTTTGCAAGCTTTTAGTAACGTTTTCAATCTCATTAATTGATATTGGGTTGTTCAAGATATTTACGTCTTCCTGATTCAAGTTTGGTAATTTGTACCTTTCTGGGAATCTGTACATTTCTTCTGTATTTTCTATCCGATGGGAGTAAAGATTTTCAAAGTAGGTATTAATGATCTTTTGGATTTCTGTGGGATCTGTAGTGACTTCATCCTTTTCATTCCTTACTGCATGAAATTGAGATCTTTCCCTTCTTTTTTTGATAAGGTTGGCTAGGGGTTTATCAATTTTATTTATTCATTCAAAGAACCAACTCTTTGATTCACTTATTTTTTGTAGAGTTTTCATCATCTCAATTGCATTAATTTCTGCCCTGAGTTTTATAATCTCCTCCCTTCTTTGGGCTCTTGGTTTGGCTTGTTGCTCTTTTTCTAAGAGTTTGAGGTGTAGCATTAGGCTATTTATTTGCTCTCTTTCCGTTTTCTTTGTATATGAGTTCATTGCTATAAATTACCCTCTGAGGACTGCTTTCATTGCATCCCACAGATTCCGGTAGGTTGTACTTGCTTTTTCATTTATTTGTAGGTAGTTTTAAATTTCTTCTTTAACTTCTTGTGTGACCCGTTGGTTATTCAGTAGGTTTTTGTCTAATTTCCAAGTGTTTATGCGATTTTTGGAGTTCTCTTTGTCATTAATTTCCAATTTCATTGCACTGTGGTCCGATAATATGCATGGGATAATTTCAATTCTTTTTCATTTAGGTAGATATGCTCTATGGGCTAGAATGTGGTCTATTTTAGAGAAAGACCTATGTGCAGCTGAGAAAAATGTGTATTCTGATATTGTGGTTGGAACACTCTGTATACATCTACTAAGTCCATTTGTTCACACTTCTGGTTCTGGTCTGTTATTTCTTTGCTGAGTTTCTGTCCAGTTGACCTGTCTCTTTGCATCAGAGGGGTGTTTATGTCCCCTATTACAATAGTGTTATTAGCTATTTGATTTTTCACGTCTGTTAAGATTTGACTTATAAAGTTAGATGCACTATTGTTTGGTGCCTAAACGTTTAAATTTGTTACCTCTTCCTCTTGCTGCTTTCCCCTATCTAGTATGTAATTACCTTCTTTATCTCTTTTGATTGCTTTTGGTTTGAAGTTTACCTTGTCTGCAAACATAATAGCTACCTTTGCTTTTTTCTGGGGACCTGTTGCATGGAGAATTGTTTTTCATCCTTTTACTTTCAGCCTCTGGATTTCCTTTTGAGTAAAATGTGTTTCCTGTATACAGCATATTTTTGGATTGTGTTCCTTAATCTACTCTTCCAATGTTTTCCTTTTGGCTTGTGAATTGAGGCCATTTACATTAATGGTTATAATGGTTATATGTTGGCTTATTCTAGTCATGTTATTTACTTGTTGTTTCCCTTCTTTTACTGTGTGTTTATTTACTTGTTCTGTTTAGGGGGTTATTTCTATCATTGTTCTTGGGATTGTGGTCTCTTTTTTCTCTGTCTAGAATATCTTTTAGTGCTTTTTTGCAATCCTGGTTTGGCACTCATGAAGTTCTTCAGTTGTTCTTTGTCGTGGAAATATTTATTTCTCCATTGAATTTGAAGGATAGTTTTGCAGAATACATCAGTCTGGGTTGGAAGTTGTTTTGTCTCAGAATCTGTAATATCTCGCTCCAAGCTCTTCTTGATTTCATGGTTTCCGTTGAGAAGTCTGCTGTGATTCTGATGGTCTTTCCTTTATAGGTGATCTGTTTCATTTCTCTAGCAGCTTTTAAAATTGTGCTCTTTTGCTGGATATCTGGGATCTTGACTATTATATGTCTGTGTGTGGTTTTCTTTGGGTTATGGCTCGTTGGGGTTCTATATGCCTTGATTAACAGTACTTCAGTATCTTTTACCTTGTTTGGAAAATTTTCTGCTATTATTTCAGCAAATATTGTTGTTATATTATTTGTGTTGTCTCCTGCTGTTTCACTGACTCCTATTACTCGAATATTATTTCGTTTTGCCTCATCTTGCAGCTGTTGGATTGACTTTTCTTGTGTGTTTGATGATATCATGAGATTCTTCCTTTCATGCTCATAAGCTGCCATGCTGTCTTCAAGTTCTGAAATTCTATCTTCGGGTTCATTTAAACAGTTTTGCATGCTTTCAGCGTTAGTTTTCAAATCCTGGCTTTCTCTTTGGACCTGTTTCATTCTTGGTAATTCATTCCTAAATTGGTCTTGTAATGTTTCCATTTGTTTCCTATTTTCTTCTAATCTTTTATGTATTTCTTCTCTATGTGTATGGAACATTTCTACCATTATAGTTTTCAGTTCATTTTTTGTCTGGGAGATCACTGCAGGTATGTGGCTTATTTATGCTTTAAGCTCTTCTATGGCCTGAGGGAGTTGTTTCTTTATTTCGGATTCAATCGTTTCAGAACTTGCAGGTATGTGGCTTCCTAGTTCTCCTGTATCCTCACATCCAGGAATTGTTCTGGGTGGGGTTAAGTTCTGAGACTGAGTTTTGTTGTTCTGTCTTGCCATTTTTGGGTATCAGATTCAAAATATGGAGCAATAAATTACCCAGGCAGTTCACCAGGCAAAGGTCTGTTGCAAAGGCTGCTCCAATGACTCCTTCTCTTCAGGAGAATATCCCTTAAGCTTTCTGCTGAGAGTTCCGCTTAAAAGGCTGCTCAGATGCTTGTTTGTGGGGTGAGCTACTCCCTACCGAGTGACTTGGATGGGGTGTGTAAAACAGCTCCCCCACCCTCCCAGGGTTCCCTGCAGGTATGGGGACAGTTCTCCTCCCCCACTCGGTGATCCGGTCGCAGTGCACAGATAGCTCACCTCTTTCAGAATCCGTGCAGCCAGGAAGGTTCCAAAGTGCCAATTTTTTTGTGCTACATCCGCAATCCCCCGCTCCCTGATGCTTCTGTTTCCTCGCGCTCTCCAGGTCTGGAGGAGGGAGCGGGATGCTCTGCTCCTCTGTGCTCTTCACGCTGCCTGGGCCACGGACTGCAGGCCACTGAGGGCCTTGGCTGTGGGGGCCAGGACCGGACCGGGATCCTGGTTCGGCACTCAGATTTTCGCATCCTGCCCAGGGATCGCGAGCTCCGAGACCGCCCCATGCTGCAGCCGCTGAAAAGCCGATTTTTGGCCGCAGTTGCTGATGAGCCGCGCAGGGTCAGAGGCAGGAGGGACCGAGCTGCCTGTGCACCCAGGGCCCTCTGAGCCAGCCGAGCCACCACTCGTCCGCCGCGCCAAGCTTCTCTGGTGCCCAGCGCTCCGGGCTTTCCCACATCTCGCCATGGCAATTTGGGCCGCCCTGCCATGTCACCGCCGGCAGTGCAGAGAAACACGTTCAGTTTGAACTTCCCAGCTGAGGTCCCGGCATTCGCACTCACCAAGCCTGTCTCAGGATGGGGGTCTCTATCAGGAAGGATGCCTCCTTTGCTGCTCACCTGGTCGCCATCTTCCCAGAAGAGACCACATTTCTATTATATCCATTCACTTGTTGCTCAGCTGGCCCCGTTTAACAGAAATTAGTGGATATTATCTATTTCATAATTCATTACTTCAGTATTTATGAAAACCAGATACCAAACTCCGTGCCGGAGACAAAGCTCGCAGGTTGATGCAGTTCTCATCACTGTGCAACAGAGCATAAGAAGGGAATACGGAAATTAAATGAGGAATCACTGTGCAATTTATCACTGTGAAAGAAATAACACTGTGTTACAGAAACCTTCATAAAGGCTTTGGAACATCATTTGGGGGATTCAGAAAACAAATATTGGCACAAGTCATGGCGGAGCTGTGACAGGATGCTACAAGGGCTTGGTGGAAAGATGGTGTGTGAATTTCAGGAAGAAAGAAGTGCACCTGTAGGTGGGAGGAGCACAGAAGCGTGCCAGAGGTGCAACAACCCAAGTATGGTGGGACTGCATATGCTATAGTGAGTTTACCAGCAGTGAGATTAGACAGAGGATATCAATCAGTTATACCGTATTTTAGCTTAGCATTTAGCCTGAAATGATGGGGAACTAATGCAAAATTTCATCTGTACAGATAAAATAATTTGATTCCTATTTTAACCCAGGTGTGATAAAAAGGATGAAAATGGGAAAACATCACCACTTGTGTCACATATTTAACATAGATTTCAAATTTAAACTTGATTGACCAAAATGTGAGCATTCAATTTTAGTAACTTCACCCCTGTATAACATATGAGGCCATATAGAGTAGTCTGTATTTGGGTTCATTAAAATCTTGATCATTGATTAAATCTTGTGTTAAGAACAGCGGGACAACCAAGATATATTGTGATATCTTTAGTATCTACATATAAAGGTCTACTTTATAGTTATTTACTAAAATAAAGGAGATAATGATTATATACAGCCAGTACAGAGAAAATATAAATATATATGTATAAATTATATATATATATATATATATATATATATATATGGATACATCTTTATATTTAAAAGCAAATATTTTCTATTTACACAGAGGTGGGATTAACTCATGAATGTTTATGAATGTGTGTGATGAATATGAGCAATTTTATGATATGACCCCCTTCAACTGGGACTTACGTCTAATGATGAAACACGTAATATATCTACAAAATCTACTCAAAATTTTAGCTAGATTTATGATCACCTAACTTTTTGGGAAAAGGTTCCTTAATCTGAGCCACATAAACAAAACAAATATGCTACCTGAGATATCATAAATATCTGATAAATACTTCAATTTGATACTTGCATACTTAGTGCTCAGTATACAACACAACTCTAAATCTTCACTGAAAGCATCCCTGCAAATTAGAAATCTCCATTAATAATCACCTCAAAAGAATTTTATATTGTTATTATTATAAATATATACATAGAAGACTTGTATGGAGTATAATATTAAATGTATATAATATAGATAATACTGCAGTAATTATTTGCAGTGAAATACTGAAGTAATGAATTATTAAATAGATAAATGCATAAATGTGTATTATATATATATATCTGTATGCGTGCTTGAGAGTGCATATGTTTATATCTTGATGAGTTTTAAATAAGACTTAAGGAGGCAAGTTCTTTCTCTAAGTTTATATGATACATAGAAATATAGATACATACACAGCCCTAAAAGCAGCTTCGTATAAGTTGGATGAATAAACATTTGCAAAATAATACTCTGGTCCTCTATCTTCCAAGACCAATAAGAAAAATTACTTCATAGTGTTCTAAACAGATCATTTCTAGCCACATGCACATGAAAGGGACAGTTCACGTGTACATTTCCGACCATTTTTGCATGTTTATGTCTGGTAATCTGAACACCTAATGTGAAGACAACACTATGCAGTAAAACAACAACTGCTGCATTGCTACTACCCTCTTTAAGGAAGCTCTGTATCATTTCTAATGTTTCTTTATTATTTGTATTGTCTGCAATTGTTTGATCAGTCTTGTATTCTTACATCTGGTAATCCGAGCAACTTTGTTGAAGATAATAATATGGGCTATAACAACCGTTGTTAATTTCCTATCATCTTCTTTTGAAATTCTGTATGTTTTTGTGTTATTTTGTTTTTGTCTTTGTTATTATTTTTTATTGCTTTTTTCTCTTTAAAATAAAAATAAAAGTAAACCAGTGTTTTCATTTTATACACACACACACACACACACACACACACATATATATAAACAAATTACATATATAAAACAAAGTAGTACAATGGCAAATAAAGATTATGGGTGAAAATTTTTATCACTCTATTAAACACATTATTAGAAAATTAAATGTTGAAATATCGTGCAATTTTTATAAAAGAATTCATTTAATTTGCTACTCTTTGAAAAAATAGTAAAAGGAAAGCTGAAATGTAAGCCATGAAAATCAGCAACAAAAATCTTTACAAAAGATTCCAAAAACAATTAGCACATTAAAAGGAAAATGTTTAAAGAGGGATTTGATGAAACAAAATATTTGAAAGAAATCAGATCCATAGAGAGAACAACATGATTCAAGAAGTAAATCCTTGCCGAACGTGGTGGCACACACCTGTAATCCCAGCATTGGGGAGGCTGAGGCAGAAGGAGCACTGCAAGTTGAGGCCAGCCTGGGCTACAAAGTGAGCTCAAAGCTGGCCTGAACTGAAGAGTGAGACCCTGTCTCAAAAAAGACAAAAAGTAAATCCTTAATATTTATTGATATTATAAAAATAGAAATATTAAATTAATTGAGCAACTATAAAGGAAATTCATGCAACACCATTTTAATCAATTTCTTCTTATGTAGCAATAGTCAACAGAGCAAAAACAAAACCTACATAATGGGAAAAAATTTTACAGCTATTCTTTATACAGAAGACTAACATCTAAAATATATTAAAACTTTTTAAAAAACTAGACAACACAAAATAAAAGACCTAATCAAAGAACTGGCAAGTTAAATGACCTGAAACCTCACAATTACATCTTATCTCAGAAAAAAATGGTCATCATCAACAAACTGAATGATAAAAAAATTAGCTTAAGGGTAAAATGGAACCCTTGTACATTGTTGGAGGGACTGCAAACTAATGCAAGCACTATGAAAGTCAGTATGGAGATTCCTCAAAAATTTCAAAGTACAAATTCCATTTGACCCAGCTATTCCCCTTCTATGTATCTTCCACAAATAAGTAAAGACATCTCACAGTGGTCCATGCACACAGCAGGCAAATTGTAATAGCTAAACCTTGGAATGGAACTGCATGCCCATCAACGAATGGAGGGATAATGAAATGCGGCATTTACACACTCTGGGTGCTGTCCTGCCCTAGAGATGTTCCCATCATTTGTAAGAAATGAAAGCATCTGGAGAGCACGTTAAGTGACACAAGTCAGGCACACAAGGAAAATGTCACGTGGTTTCTCATAGAAAAAATCAAAATTATAAAGAGGAAAATAAAGTGTAGATAATAAGAAATGGAATAGCTCCTTCTCAAACAGAAAGGAAACAAGAGCTGAAGGAAAGAAAAGGAAGGGAAAGAAGAGGATATAAAAAGTGCACATGTACTTATGAAAAAAAATTAATTATTGAAAAATAATTAAGGTGTGCTATGTACTTGTACCAACCGCACAGCAGGAGTGTGTTATATACTGCAAACATCTGTAAATACATAAATAAATAATGGAACAGTGTTCATTCTATCCTTTTTGAATAAGATTTATCATAAAAGATTGTACAGAGCCAGGTATATAGGTCACAGAGGATTGCACGGCCAGGGATATAACTTGTGACACAGCACCTGGCTGGCAAGTGTGAAGACTTGAGCTCCATTCCTGACACCAAGAAAAGAAGAGAAGAATATTACACAATTCTCTCTTACTGCATGAGTTTCTAGTAAATAAAATCCACGTAACTATAATGATTCAACACGTATTAGATCCCAATTCAGTGAGTATAAATGTGATTCTTCTTACTTCATTGAATAATGCTTGTTGTACATAACACAAACAAAAGTCAACTTAATTCAAGAGAGAAAGAAGGTTCTCTTGGTTTACTTGGAAATCTAGGTGTAGACGTGGTATAAATTGCTGGATGCAATGACACTACTACACTGCAATTTTCTTTATTTGTTTATCTGTTAAGCCTCTCTGTCAGTGGTGTCATTTTAAGCTAGGCTTCCTCAATATTGCAGAAAAGATAGTTTGCACTGACTCCAAATTTGAAGTCTGAACAAAGCTTGGAAACCTCGGTGGAGTCACCATCGTTCTCACCTAGTTTATGTCCCAGGAGTTTCCATGTAGAAGGTTCAAGTAGCTTCTGTTGCCATGGTGATGAAATCCAGTAGATGACTGGGCCTAGGAGATGAGTAGGCCACCAGAGATCAGCGGTGGAGGGGAAGCATGTGTTTCGTTTCTTTATGGTGGAAAAGGAGCCGCGTTTCTCCCCAACCATTGCACGACCTCCCCCTAAGAGTCAGTACGCCAGCCCGGCACGAATGGAAACACGACGAAGTACCCGGCACAGAGCTAGAAGATGATGACTGAAGCACACTCGAGGCACTAACTTCTCATGTTCTGTACTATGGTGTTAAGTGTGATATCAAAGTGACAAAAGTCAATGTTTACTATGTAAAAAATGAAGAATTTAAGCTAGATGCGGTAGTGCTTTCCCATAGTCCTCGCCCTCTGGGAGCCGAAGGCAGAAAGACGCACAAGTTTGGACTCCAGCCTGAGTAACGTAATGACCTAGTGAGACCCTGCTTCTAAAAAATAAGAATGAAGAAAATTCTGGGGAGGTTTTTCAACAGGAAGATCCTGGGTTTAGTGACTGTACTCTTAAAAAGAGATTTTGGATGAAATAGTGGATCCATTAAAAAGAATCAAATTTACATTCTAGAAGCTCACACTACCTAAATATAAAATACTGCATTGTGTTGCATTATAAAACAATAGATAGGTCCAAGAATAAGGTAGGATTTGTGCAAAACAGAATAGAAAGAAATTATGCAAGGATATAATTTTTTTTTTAAAAGGCATGACTGAAATATGGGAGTCAAAATGCTTAGACTTTGTATAACTGGATTCCTGAAGGGAATAGAACATGGAAGAGAACTTCTGGTAGAAATAATGACAGATAATATTCCACAGTAATCAATAGCATCAGGCCTCTTTCAAATGATCTTGATGACGTTAGAAGTTTGTCAACCAGAAAGTACAACTAGTACAAAGAAAATTGTCCATAGCTGTATCATAGAACTGCTTTTCTCATATTAAGTGAAATTTTAATCACATTTCCTATCATTTATAAAATATGAAAAGAAATATGCTTAAATAACACACATGGAAGTTAGAGTTTGAGATTTCTCTTGCAAATAAAAAATGTCTGACTCTGCAGGACTGATTGTAGCACTTACAAAGTCTATCCCTGACAGATCTACATGAATATCCAGCAACTGAAGCACCATTTTTTATGTATTTTTTATTTTAAAAATTTTAAAAACTAACAAAACAACAATGAAGACAAAATCAAAACAACATAAAAACAACAAAAACAATACATGACCTTAAAACAAATTGATAGGAATTAATCATGGTTGCTACATTACATGCTGTTATCTTTAATGAAGTTGCTCAGTCCACAGGACATAGGAAGGTAAGATTGATCAAACAATCAAAGACAGTAACAAGTAATTTAAAAAAACAACACTGGAAATGATGCAAAGCTTTACCATACAAGATGGTAGGAGTTCAACAGTGGTTCTTATACTGCATATTGTTGTTTTCAGATAAGTTATTCTGATTACCAGATTCAAGCATGTAAAATTGGTCAAGAAAAAAGAAAATTTTAAGCTTTAACAGAAACACTAGACCTAATGGAAGAAAAAGTAGGTGAAAGTCTTGAAGACATAGGGGTAAGTGGAGAGTTCATGAACAAAAATCAAACTGTATAGGAAATACCTCAAAACATCAACAACTGGGATCTCATCCTATTGAAAAATTTTTGCACATCAGAGGAAATCACCAACAGGGTGAGCAGAAAATGCAAAAATTGGGAAAGAATTTCAGCCAACTGCCCCTCAGACAAAGTTCTCCTGTCTAGAACATATAAAGAATTTTAAAAAATCAGGCCCCCTAAATTCAAAGCAACATTTGTTAAAAGAGTATTGTTTTCTTCCCGGACTGTATTTACTCTCTGATCAATGATCAATTGACCATGATTATAATGATTGTAGTATTCTATTTTTAGCCACTTCCTTTAATTCCACTCATCCTCAGAAATATTCTGATACCCATACCACACAGCCTTTTATTTTGTATTTGTTATTAGTATATGTCTGAGACACATAATACATTTATCATGGGGAGTTGGTCATGTAACATAGAATGTTTTAGTCCTTTCTGCTGTCCTTTCCCTTTCTTCTCCCTCCATTCCTATGAGATTTTGTTATAGTTTGTGTATTAAGTTTTGAGCATCTCAAATTTTTAGTTTACCTGACAAGCTTATTTTGCCATCCCATGCTCCCTGTGTTTCCATATAAATTGTGACATCAGCTTTACATACTCTACATTAATAAAACAAGTGCACTACATAAATAGAAATTTCAGCTGCCTGTTGATCGGGATGCTGTTGCATTTAATGACCAAGCTGAAGAGTATAGCTGTATTAATGATACAAAATCTGATTCATGAACCTTGAATTTCTTTGTCAAGTTCTAGATTACTTCATTTTCAACCATTTCTTTCAATTTTTTTGTAATCATCATATATGTTTGTTAATTTTCTCCCAAATATTTTATTCTGCTTGATATTCTTATAAATGGAATTGTTTTATAATTTTATTTTTGGTTCCCATTTTGCTCTTGTGTAGAAGGAACACTCAATTTTTATTAGATGATCTTGAGTTTTGCAATTTTCTCAATTTATTAATTCCACTGGAGCAAGAAGCAGCTAAGGAGATGGCTGGGGAAAGAAGAAACTGCCTGCCTTTGAACCCACTTGTCAAGCTAGCTCTGATTCGGGAGGTTGGGCCACTGTCTGGAGCTAGATGCATCTTTAGAGTTAAACATTAGCCCAAGTCCAAGATTTAAATAGCTCAGTACAATGTAAAACATTATCCACATAACGTAGCTTATACACAGTAACTTCCTAGCCACACCTCGCCTGGTGGTCTTCAGCAATATTTGGGAGACCCCAGTCCCACCTACTTTGGTCACCATGACACTTTATTTAAGGGCCATAAGAGGTCATAAAAGTCACTAACTGGGAGAATGTCAAACCTCAGAATAGCTCCTCAGTCACGCTCCACAGCACAACGCTCACCACCTCCAGCTCCACACCACCTCCAGCACCACGCCCCCTCAGACCAGAGACCTCTTCTCACTGTACTGCTGCAGCCCTGCTGAGTTTCTCTCTCCAAGAATCAATTCAGGACCTTACTGCTTCTTTTGATTGTCCTGCTCCATTCTTTGTTCAGCACGTCAGGAATCTAGACGGATACCCAATCTGGTAACACTACTAAGTTTCCAGTGAAATCTTTCCGATTAATTGATAAGAAAAGCTCATCTGCTAATACAGATACTGTTATTTCTTACTTCCCAAAGGAGATGGTTTTTAAATGTCATTTTTTTGCGAAGTTGTCTTGGCTTCAACTTCTAGTCGAAGCTCCAGAAAGGACGTTGATTACAGGTGACTAGGCCCCACTTGCTTATCTCGCTTTTGCTCTTAGTGGGGAAGCATTCAAGGTTTCATCACCAGGTATGAGTTAGCCGGGAGTTTGGGGTGGATGGATGCCCTTTGACCGGTTGAGGAATTTCTTTCTACTTGTGTCTTTATTGTGAAAGTATTTCAGGTTTATGATGTACCTTATCTGTGTCTATTGAGGCATTCTGGTAGTTTCCATCTTTGGTTCAGTATATTGAATAAACGATTTTCAGATTTTAAAAGCAAATTGGCATTAGTACAAAATTCTACTCTGTTATTGTGTATAATTCCTTTATATATAGCCTGAATCTATTTACAATTTTTAAAAAAATTTCCTATCTATGCTCTTAAGTGGGATTAGTATTTAGCTTCGTTTTACTTGATGTGTTTGCTTACTTTGCTGTTGCTGGTTTTATAAAAGAAGTTTATGAAAAAGTCTTTAAATCTTTGATAAAGTTTACTAGTGAAAGTTATCTGGGCATTGATATTTTTGTGCAATGGTTTAAATTAATCAATAAAATATTTAATTAGTATAAGTCAAATTTCAAATTTCTTCTTGAATAAGTTTTAGTGGCTATTATTTTTCCAGAAAAAATTTCCATGCTATCAGTATTATCTAATGTGCTGTTTTATAGACCTTAACAGTTTTTACTTTTAATCATGTTCATGATAATATTATTTTGTTATTTTAGTAATTGGATTCCCCCTGTTTTTATTGGTAAATCAATTTAAACAACAGTTAAGATTATTCCTGTCAAGTGATCAATATTTTAGTTGTTGATCTTGCTGTTTCTGTATAACTGAATCCTATTCCTTTATTTTGTCTTCCTTTTGTTTCTTTGGGCCTAATTTGCTGATAATTTTCTAGTTTTTTAAGGAGAAATTTAGGTTAGTGTTTGAAATATCTATCTATCATCATCGATCTATCTCCCCTCTGCACACTGTTTATTTGTATATCACAAATATCATTTGTTGTATTCCTAATTGTATTCTCAAATAGTTTCTAATTTCTTAGATAAGAATTATAAGGTCCATTGGTTATTAAGCTGTGATCCAGTGAATTCACAATTACTTTAAAATTTCCTAAATTCACTGTATGTCGATTCTCAGCATATTTTCCATAGTTTCAGTCCTCTCAATTTTACTGAGATTCCTCTCGTGTTCTAGCTTGTAGTCTGTCCTTGTAAACATGCTCAGTGTGTTTCAATGTCTATGTATTTATTTTTGTTTAAAGATTCTATAGATTCAGTCTAGTTAGCTTGCAGTAGTGTTTAAGTCTCGTTTTCTTGCTAATTTTTCGGCTGCTTGTTTATTGTTGGGATTGTAGATATCGGTCAGTAGGTGTCGTATCTGGGGTCCCGCAAATTCTAATTTGTTGATTTATTTTTGTCTCTGTTGTCATTTCTACGTTTATAATCCATCTTACAGTGTTTGATTGTCTTGGTAAAACTTCTTTGTCTCAAGCAGCAATTGCTTAAAATTTTTTTCTGCCTTATGTTAATGTAATTATTGCAGCTCTTCTTTAATTACTGTTTGATGATTTATCTTTTTTTAACAATTTAGTACCAAACATTGTGCTTTTTAATTTATAATATGTAGCGGAATTCTTCATTTTTTATTTTTAAGTATATTCATTCTTTCATCTGCTTCTTAATCATAGTTTAATCCATTTACATCATTATTTACACAGGAGAATTTATGCCTGCCATTTTGATATGTTTCTTCCTGTTCCACAGAACTGATCGTTTCAATGTATCTGTATTTAGATCTGCTGACCCTTTTTTCCCATATATACTGCTTTGCTGTGCCGCTTTTGTGAATTTTCCACTTCAAATTCAAGCTTGATTTTTATAATCTATTTCTGTTATCTCCTCTACTTGACGAAATATTGTTGCCATGTTAGTTTAATTCTGTAGATCTGTTTTTCTGTCATTCTTTCAATGCTCTAGAGCCTATGATATAAAGTCTTTGTCTAATAAATTCAAAATCTGAGACTACTCATGGATACTGCCTATCCATTGCTTTGGCCTTTGTTACTGCAGTTTGTGAAAATATAAATTAGTGCAACCACTTCAGAAACAGTATCCATTTGAGCTTATCATGAAAGGTAGTCATCCAGTACTTTATGGCATATCAGTTACATATCTAAAAATATACAAAAAATTTGAACATTAGTGGTTTCAAAAAAACTTGCATTATTTCAGCGCAAAAGAGAAATAACTCAAACATCCTTCAATAGTAAATACTGTAGTGTACTTGTTCAAGGCAGTGTTACAGACCATTGTAAAGAATGGGTTCAGGCAGTGCTTGTGCACTGGGCTATCTTCCTGGCCCAAGAATGGGTTCAACACATAAATAAATCTCTCAAAAGTATAAACTTAAACAGTGAAAATTTTAATGATGCAATTTACAAGAAATTATAAGTGTCAAAATTATACTTCCATCTATTGGCTAATTTGTTATAGAGATAATAAATCTCTCAAAAGTATAAACTTAAACAGTGAAAATTTTAATGATGCAATTTGCAAGAAATTGTAAGTGTCAAAATTATACTTTCAACTATTGGCTAATTTGTTATAGAGATAGTCCTTGCTTCACAATCTACCTGTTTAATGACTGTTTAGACTTATTACCAACACACACTGTTCAGACATACAACCTACTGCTGGGACTTACCACCCATCTTTCTCTTTGTACAGTTCCATATGTCTTGCTTATAGAGCCTCCATGTCCTTTTTGTACAGTACATCTTATTTCAGACAGTACTATAATTTTTGCTGATTGTACCATACAATACTGTAGTTTTATGTTCTGTTACACATTACAGTGTGTTATGTTCTGTGTAATGTTCTGTTACACATTACTGCATGTCAGAGTTATGCAAATAAAATCAAAGACAGCAAGTTAGAGTTCTCCTTGACCATTTCTTTGCTCTGAATGTTCTCATATTCATACACAGTTCCTTGTTGGGTGAACAATTAATTTAATGGCCTAGTAGAAGGAATGGAACTGACTTACTAAATGAGGAGTGATTGTATGTAATGAGACTGTCAAAATTTTAAAAACTGTAATGCTTAAAATTAGAATTTAAATATGGAGAATTTGGGAATAGAAGATTAAATAAAAACTTTTTAATTTTTTATATAACTTTACAATTTATATTTTTATTTTCATATGCATGTCTGATGTTCTAACAAAAATAAATGTATATGAGTGTATAATGGATATAAATATTTGTTTGAATTAAAACAAAGGTAACAAAATCTATCCATAAATTATTCTGCAAAAATATTTAATTGAAAGAATGTTTCTGAAGATAAGAGTTTTAATATACAAACTTCCATGGTATAATTTCCAATACGGAATTTTCATTTATAATGTTAAAATGAATTTATAATTGAATCTTGTGATATGTAACATTATGCAGTAATTAGCCATCCAATAGAATCTATTACTCAATTAATTAAATTAATTATATGAGGAGAAAATGATGATGAAAATACAAACTGAAACACTGACTCATATTTAAATGGTGTGGCAGCTATTTTTGAGAGTTGTCTTACTTAGGAAAAAGGATACATTGTGCTAATGTTGTATACATTATTATAATCATTACATTTCTGTTTAGTTTTCAAAACAAAATCATACTTGGATATAATTATCTCCAGTTCATAAGTAAAAGTTTCAGAATAATGAAGACTAATGATTTCTCAAGGGTCAAAAACACAATTGCTATTTAATAAGAATTGAAATTAAACATTTCCCTTCTGGAAGCCCATGACATTTCCATTATTTTAACTGATCCTTGTTTATATTTTTTTATCTATTTATATGTCTGAATGCAACCTTTTTCAGCCTAAGAAGACAAAAAGTGAAAAGCAGAATTAAACAATATTGGGGCAAAATGTAACAGTATTTAATACAAAAATAATCCATTATTTAGAATACTTTCATGGAGAATTTGTTACATATTAATTTGCTATGACCTTTCTCAACCTCTACGTCTAAAATTCTTAAAATATTCCAGTATCAAATATTTATAGGATGAAATATAAAATCCTTATCTTGATATTTGATGTCCTTAAAAATTGAACTATTCCCCCTACACCTGAAAGACACCTGTCTTGATAACTTTTCTCTCACTACTGAGACAAAATACCTGATGCCCAAAATTAAGGAAGGCAAAGTTTATTTAGTTTACAGTTCATGAGGATTTCAGTCCATACTCAGCTGGCTCCAAGGCAGAGTGGTACATGGCAGAGGGCAACAGTTCACGGTGGCAGAAAACACCAAAAGCAACAAGAGCAAACGGGAGAAATGGCAGGTGCAAGTAGTCTCTTTCCCTCCTCACACATGCAAACTATCCACCCCAGGGCAGATGTAGCACTCACACCCATAATCCCAGCACTGGATCATGGATCAATCATAAACTCTAGAAGCTTGCCCCATGACTGCATGAGGATTTTAGGGGACATCCAGACACAAACCATAACAATATACTTTCTTCAAAAGCACATCACAGATGTCAACTCCAAGCTTTGACTTTTCTTATTTACAAATAGAAATTACATTTATTTTTATCTATATTATGTCAATTCTCCCCTTGCTGAATTCCCAGGTCATCAGAACCACACTTATTAAGTGCAACTCAGATATATTTTTGTTAACCTGTTTAGCAATTGTCTACTATAAATTCCTGAGCAACAGAGTCATTGGTGATTTATCTCTATTGTTATATACTAGGACCCAGGCATCCTTACAGATAGCTGTGCTTCAATAAATCTATACTAAACATAAGAAAGAAAAATCTCTTATCCACTGCAAGGAGCCTCAAGCTTTTTCTGCCTCTCTTTTCGTTATTGTACTTCCATTAAGTTCGGCATCACCACTAAGTCCCTTGTGAAAGAAGCTCAATCTAGCTTTTTGAGGACACACCTACTTAATCATTTTAGTTAGACTGTGAAGTTCTTAAGGAAGAGCATTACTCTGCATCATAGCTCAAATTAAAATTGAAACCATATGGTAGAGTAAATATGTGGAAAATAAATCACAAAAGAAGTTAGTCTTAGTTTATAAATATTTCGTAAAATTGGCTTCAATAAATAATGCATTTGAAAGTTTTAATTTTAAAGAGAAAACAACATAAAACCAATGATACAGAATTTCAAAACAAGATAGTAGGAGAGTAACAATGGTCAGTATATTTCATATTGTTATCCAAAAGTAGCTGCTCAAATTACATTATATATATATACACACACACACACACACACACACACACACACACACACACACACACACATAGATACACACATATATACACACACATACATACATACATACAGTACTGGGAATCAAAATCAGGAACTTGCACTTGCCAGGCAGGTACTGTACCACTGAGCCATGAATCCATCCAAGACATGAAAAACTGATTGAATGATACAAGGACAAAACCTTCATTTCCATGAGATAATAAAAATTAGCAGTATAGCTATGATACATGTACTCCTTTTCCATTCCTTCTTTTTTCTTTTCCCCATCTCAGTTTCTCTTTCCTTCTGGACAGTTACTTCCCATCTCCCAACAGTTACTGTACATTTCAGGTCTTACTCTTTCAGCTTCTTGCACCAGGGAAACAACACAATATTTACACAAGCGGGACTGATTTATTTTCTCTTATGAGTAGTGTATCAAGTTGCATCCGCTTACCTACTAAAGTCTCAAGTTTATCCATCTTTGTAGCTGAGTAGCGCTCCATCTTATAAAAATACGGCATCCTTCTTACACATTTCTCAGATGATGGGCATTGGGGTTGTTTCTAAGATTTAACTAAATACATGTAAAAAATGAATATATACTGCATATAATTTCCTTTTTCACATGTATTTGTAATTTTTCTTAAAAAGTTTAACTGATCCAAATCAGTATAAATATAGAAAATCTTAGAAAAAGCTTTTAAGTATTCATAGAATGTGTAAAACTTCAGAAATTTTGACAAGAATTTATACAGTTATGCTTATTAGCTGTATGAGTTATAATAGTGAGAATAAATTATAGTAGTGAATTGTAGTATGAATTATTATATCATGAGTTATAGTAGTAAAAGGTGAATAAATATAAACACCTAAAATCAGAATAACACATAATTTAAATTCGTATCATCACAATAAATACTTTTAAAATAAAAATGTTGAACACCATTTTATTCACCTATGTAAATATTTATTCTCAGTTCATTTTTCTTTAAAAAGCAAAAATAAGTAGAATATGCCTATTCTGAACAGCAATATACTCTTTGAGTCATATGATTATTCATAATTTTCAATTTATATTTAAACCTTCTACATTCTTTGTTTCTGAACAGAAATTTTACTGTCTTCACCTCTATACCATGGATGTATAGGAATATATTCATTAATTCTTCTGTCTGTCTCAGGAAGGAAGAAGATGTACTGGGTCGTCCATTCTTAAATGCGTTTTTAAGAAATTATAATCTGTGACTTAAATCCTAGTGTTATTTCCTACTTAATCTCAGTCAGATTTTTAGGTCGCCAGTCTAATGACTATAATTAGCCTTCCAATATAGCTCCCCTTCAGAAAAATACAGCTTCTGCAAGTTTCAGTTCTTTTGATCTACTGTCTCATATAGAGATTGACATAAGGTGTTAAAAATCATTTTTTATTCACTTAATAAATGGGAAAGGGCCTGGTAAACACATTTATTTTGATTGACCAAAATGTTTTCTCTGATTATAAAGTGGCCTATAGAATTTTGTGAATATGCTGACCTATATAAATGCTTTTCAGGAAGACTCTAAAAGTCACACTGTTACTATTTTCAGAGACTGTCCCCTTCCATTCACGTTCCAAACACAAAATAAAGAAATCAGATATATGTGCTCTGGAGCCCTGTTTCCTGGGATTTGATGTGGGAGCATCATTCACCATAGGTAAACTTCTTAGCTTTATTTGTGGTTTAATTTTCTACTATGTAAAATAGATTAATTTTGACAAATTCGTAGTATTTTGAAAAGATTAAGAGTTCATACATGTAATGTTACCAGAATAAAAATTAAAATACAACAAATGCATATATTTAATAATATGTAACATTCAATAATATTCCTTTCACTATTAATGCTAGTATTGTACCTTCCTGAAGTTCTCCTTTTTGCAATATTTGTCTATGTTTTCACTAGTGTTTGTTTATTTTCACTGTATGGATTACCACCAATTTATTTTGACTTATAAATCATTTAATCTTTCATATACAATATTTTGCATGCACTTGATACTTGATGAATATCTGCAAACAGCACACAAGTATTTGGTTTCATGGATTATGTATTTAAGTGATATATCCTTGATAAGTAGTTATTTAAAAACCAGAGAGTAATGCTTATTTCATTGACAACAGCTTTAGTCTTGAGCAATTTTTTGTTAAGTCTTCCCAATTAAATTACTGCACTTTTATGAAGATCTATTATTATTGCCATTACTAATTTTTGTTTGTATAGTCAGTGAATTATATGTCTGTTCTATTCATTAATAAATTGAAAAAGGCATCATTATTTGTGCAGCTAATGATGATGCAGACATTTCGTGGTAATTATAAAAGCTCATAAACGAAATTGGCCCAATGAGATCAACTTACAGTGCAGGAGAGTAAATTAAAATGGGAACACGTATTGGAGAGATGTGGTAAGAAAGGATGGATATTTGGGGTAACTTATTTATAGTCTGTCAAACATAATTTCTATTCTTAAATTTTACCTTTAGGTGACATTATCTTAATGTTGCTTACTTAACAGGTTAGGCTGAAAACACTGAAAAGTACCAAAGTAATTGATGAATTTTAAAAGGACTATGCGCTGTTATTAAATGGGTTTTGAATGTTAGCATGTTTGGAATCTTAGATAGCTGTCAGTCTTCAAAAGTGTGCTTCTTTATCAAGCCAAAATGATCCCTATATGAGCAATGTTGGCAAGGCAGATTAAGCAAAGCGTAACCCCTCTAACCTAGCTATGATCATAGTAAAGACTTTCCAATGCAGCAAAGGGCCATCTGCCATGGGCAAGCACTGCACACATGTAAATAGACATGAAAGGAAAGCATAAATTACCCTGATCAATCTGAACCTTTGGGAAGTAACATTATCACACAGATCATTCTCATTTTATCACTCAAACAAATTTATTTCAGAGCACATGAGAAACATGAAATGCTGCTGTTTTATTTTTGTTGCTGTTTGAATCTCAATTATACACAGATTGCATTTGATTTATTGTATTTCCTTATTTCCATTCATTAACGTTTTGTTTTCCTTCAGTTACAAATCCGTATTTCTACTGGGATACAGTTCTGTCATTTGCATTGGAGTCATGTTTCTGAAGTAGTCCCTTCGTAGATGATGCATGTTACTTGTATGGATTCCATTTAAATCATTGTGTACCATTAATTCTTTCTGCAGAAATGCCTAAATAGTAACAGAAAAGTAATCTAATGCAGTATTTTCCAAATTGGGCTCAATGATTCCCTGGATTCATGGAGCACTGGTAGTGATCCTAAAGAGTAAAATACCTGAAAATTAATTTTTAAAGACAGTAAATTAAAGTGTGTAGATTTGTTTACCTGAATGAGAGGCTTTTGTTTGTAATTATGCTTGAAATTTGTAAAGTGAGATGGTGTTGCTGTACCCATTTTTGTAAAGCATGTAACAATGCTTCACAGGAACAGCTGACACTGAAGAATATTTGGGGAAAATACAGAGCTAGACATACTCTGATTTGCAGACAAAGTATGCAAGCTCAATTGTTTCCAGTTTTAATATTGAAGAAAATTCTTGAACAAAAGCCTGAAGTTTGGGGTTATTGGTATGATGCTAAGATTGTTTTCATCTGCTAATTCATTTCATATTCTTTCACTGTGACACTCATTTCGGGCTTGAGATTCCAGTATTTGTTTCTCCCATTAAATATATATATATATATATATATATATATATATATATATATTTGGTGTCAGCAATTAAACTCAAGACCTTGAGCTCACCAGGCAGACACTGTGCCGCTAAGCTATGTCCTTGGCTAAAAAGAATTTAATTTAATCCCATATTTCTAAATTGTCTTTCTATGGAATTTTGATGTTGCAATTGCTTTGACAACAATTGAATGGAAGAGTAGAGTGTGAACTTTAGGCTTTGAAACTTGGGCTGAAATTCTTGTGCTGTGCAGTTCTGGCTGTGAGTCCCACAGTCCTAGGCCCCACTTTTCCCTTTCTGAGTCCTGTTCGTTGGGGCGGGCATGTAGTGCTGCTATCCAAATCAGCACTATACAACTCACCCATCCATAAATTCTATGCATGAATTAATCAGTCTATTGATCAAAATTAGAGATAATTTGATTTTTTTTTTTTTTTTTGGCTTTTTGAGACAGGGTCTCACTATGCAGTTCAGGCTGGCCTTGAGCTCACTTTGTAGCCCAGGCTGGTCTTGAACTTGTAAGGATCCTCCTGTCTCAGCCTCCCAAGTGCAGGGTTTAGAGTCGTGTGCCACCACACCTGGCTAGATAATTTGATTTTAATGTTGAAAAATGATTAGCTTTAAACAGCAATCATGAGCAAACTGATTGTTTTTTAATTTTTTTGTTCATGTTAGGAGCTAGAATACTACATATTTTGAATTCTGCCTAGGGAAGTGTTTCATCAAATTGCCATACCAATAAGCAATGGAACTATGTTTTGAGTAGAGACCTTCTTTCTAAACTGGGCAACATTTCCTTTTTCTTCATACCCATTTTGTTCTTCAATTACATGTTTGTAGGGGTAGGATATGTGTGCTTCCTATTTTCAGCATTACAATTCTTTACTACAATTAAGCTAAACACTTCCCATAAAAGAGAATCATTTAGAGCTACTGTAGGGCATGAGGTAAAAGCAGGTATCCAGACAGCGAAGTGGAAAGGAGGTGCTAGGATGAAAGTAAGTATAAACATACTTTTGTTAATGTTTTAAAAATATGATACCCCCAGTTTTATTTGACTCTATTTATGAGCCACTTGGATGACTGTCTCTCCAGTGCATCTGCCTTTAGGTATAAACACCCTCAGGTCAGTTGCAGTCAATGCAGAACTAATTGTATGATTTCTAGTTGATCACCACACTTAACAGAATCTTATTAAGTCATGAGATAGTTAGGATGATAAGTATAGAATGGCTCAGTTAAACATATTTATTTTCCTAATGGCTCTTGTAATAAAGGTAGATCTCAGATCAAAAGTTCCTATTTTAAAACCATCAAGAAATTTGAAAGCTTCTAGAATATATGAGCAAGTTACTAGGAGTTTTTAACACTAATATATTTCTACCAATATCTTAAAAGGTACAAAGGTCTTTCAGATCAGAAAATGTGCATGATTTAATAGACTCAAAATCAGAGGGACATTTTTAGGGTGGTACAGTCCAATTCTTTTATTTTTAATGGGAATCTTCCAACATTACAAGGTGTCATGATTGGAACAAAGTATATTAGGTAATACTGTTTGTTATTTTAAGCATAAAAGCCATTATTGTTGCTTAATCAAGCAAAGGATTATATCTTAAATTATGTGAAAATGTCTAAAATGACCCACGTAGATCAGTCAGGAGACTCCCTGAGGAGGCTCTCCGGGTTTGTGCTGGTCTGTCTTCCTTCAGCGCCATACCTAATGTGTCTCACTGTTGTGAGTCCACCATGGCCCTAGGTGAGTCCAGCATCTCGACCACTTCTGAGGAGACAAGAAGCTTGAAAGATCACATTTGAAAATTGAAAGAAAAGAAAAATTTCTTCACTCTTGTCAAATATTACCAAGGTTGGGCATTATGAAAGGGGCAAAAGGATATTTTTATCAATAATAAGCTCCAGCAATAGAGAGGAAGGTCCAGTGTGAACGGAACACTACTTCGCCGTGTGAAAAGGTGAAAGCATGATAAAATGAGAACAAGTGAGTGAGAGAGGCAGAATTGTAGGGCTTCAGCTAAGACAGAGAAGTGGACGTTTACAGAAAGCACCAATGGGTTTGGCCTATGTGAAAGTGATCTGGGTTAGACTGAGACACGTCCACTTATACTGGTCCCATCCACAGCTATTAGGAGACGGAGCTCTATCCACAGGCATCACACACAATGAACAATAAAGTCTGCCCTCTTTGAGCTTTCCCTCGTGGGAACATGAAGTACACGGAGTCCTGGCGATGTACCCTGTTTTCAGAAGCTGTATTTGCCTTAGTTCAAGTTTTAATGTGGAAATATAGAATGGTAGAGGTGGGAATTGTGGGCAAAATCATTCGTACTGAGAGGGTAGGTTTCCTAAGTCAAGGTTAAGACCCACCTACAAGCAAAGAGAACTCAAATAAATAGTAACTGATCACAGGGGTTCGTGCTTCCTGCCATAGTTGGTCCTCTTACTTGGGAAGAAGTCCCAAGTGCGAAGCACAGCATATGGCCATTCTTGGGGCTGTTCAAGGCCGTTTGTCTGATACCAAGGGCTGGAAACTTTAGGAATACTTATTGGAAATTCAGTTCACTCTTTTCTCCAAGCTGAATGCTCATGTTCTTCACATAGTTTAATATTGGGTTACCTTTTTTATACCATAAGTGTTTTCTGTATACAGAAAAGTCTAGATTTCTGTTCTATGAGTGTTGCAAGTATTTGCTTCTCTCTCACAATGTAAATCACAGCTTCTCTTTGATACAGTAAAATATGTTAATATTTTCTTTTCATATGTATAAGACAAGTCATTCAGATGTTTTTTCATTTGCTAAATAGGAACTTTCATATTTTTTGTAGCTTTTGCACTCTTTTTCACTATATTCATTTAGTTCTGGAGTCATGAACACATTTGCCAATGTTTATATATATGAAAAAGGATGAATACTCTGTCTTTTAAAATGAGGCCTATATCTTCCCATATCTTAAAATTCTAATTACTAATAACATCAATATCAGCCACAGAAGTTGTCTTTGCATTAGAACAGATACCAGTTGTCAGAACTCTTATCAGATTCTCCTAAGGCATTATGAAAATGGAACCGGCTGCATAATTTGCCAGATACATTGTAACAATGTAAATTAGAACATCGTAAAATTAATTAACTGATACCAAGGAAAACTTGTCTCTTTTTAAAACCTTTTTGCAGACTAACAAAAACTCAAAATGTAATCAAAGTTCAGGCTAATTATTGAAAGGATATTTCAGGTTTTAGGAGATTTAGCTAACAGCCTTCACCGATTCCTCTTAATGACTGAGTGTTCTGGGTTTCAGCTATTTAAAGATCATTTTCTCTTACTTGTAAAATGTCTAGAAATCCCATCCAAAGGCAATTTTTATTCTATTATGACCTCAACATTTTTATAAAATAAGATTTTTCTCTGTAAATAAATTATTATAATCCAAATATAGTTATTATTCGGAGGACTTTGTGGCTGAAAATCTTTTTCTTCTCTAGTTTTAGGGAAGCATTTCAAATATATGCAAAAGAAAAATACATCCTCTTAGCTCTTTGTTGCTTGGATTTAATCTTTTCCTAAGTGTACTTTATTATAATTATTTAGCATACATACATATTACTTAACATGTCTTTTTTCTTTTGTTTGATACAACTAATAACAATAATCTCCCAATCACTATCAATAATTTGCTTGTATAGTTTGCATATTTATGTAAACATGTCTATTAATGAAAATGTTGCATATTGTGTATAGTTTTTCAAATGGCTATTTTTCATCAGTATCATCCTTTGGGTATTAATTCATATTTATGTGTAATATGTTCAATAAGTGCCTTACCTATGTATAAAACAAGTATATTTCCCTGATCCACTGCTTTCAGGAAATGGCATCTTCCTGTATGTCCTATACTATAAAAATTACTTACGTGCATTGAATATTATCACTCAAGCAAACTTGCAAAAATTAATATCTGATTATATTGCCATCTGTGGTTGTAAACATTTACACTCCTTATAAATGTGGCTTGATTTATATTATTTATTACCTTACTCCCAAGACGTTGCAACAAACTTTGAAAATAATAAAAATGGTCAGTCTTATTGTTTAGAAGCAATTAGAACTTTCTTTAAACAGCATTTCACTGGTTGATATATGAGTGTATGGTGATATTTTATTTGACCTGTGCTCTCAGTGTCTCTGGGACACCCCTCGAGCAACTAGTAACACAAAAAGAAAGTAATGGGGAGAACTAGAGCTCCAGCTCAGAACACATACTGATAAAGATCCTATTAGTATAAATTTGAAATATAAATTGAAAGAAGATAGATTTAATAATGTGGTCCAAGGAACTTTTATAAGGAAAAAAGGGAGGAAGGAAGAAGAGGAAGGAAAAGGAAAAAGAAACAAAGGAAGGAAGAAAAGCAAGATGAAATCAAGAAGGAAGGAGTACTCAGTCTCAATATGCAGTGCTCACTATAACACAGGTGTATTTGAAATATCAAGAACAGAATTTAAAGAAATAAACAATTACCACATTAAAAATTCCTAGGCAGGCTGGGTATGGTGGCACATGCCTATAATCACAGTACTCAGGAGGCTGAGGCAAGAGGATCGCCACAAGTTGAAGGCCAGCGTGGGCTACATAATGAGTTCAAGCCCATCCTGAACTACACAGTGAAACACTGCCTCACAAACAAAATTTTCTAGGCAGATTATTAATCAAATAGAAATTTCTAGTAGCATGGTTAAAATATAGTTCATCTAGGATATAATGAACATATTTAATGTATATAATTTAGTGGTTTTTAGCATGTTCCTAGAGATTTATGTGCAACCATCACTAGTCAAGTTTAGAGCAATTTTACCACCTCACAACAATCGCTATCTTTTTAGATACTACTCTTTTCTACTCTTGTAACCCATGTATCTTTCAGTAAACATTGCACATATACATATATATTTTTCCTTTCTGGATATTTCATGGGAAGGAAACCACATAACCTGCCAGCTTTCATACCAACGTTTTATTTAACCTAATGCTTGAAAGATTATACATGTTGTAGCCTGGGTATGAATTTTATTATTCTTATACAGCTGAATAATATGCCATTGTGTGAAAAATACATACTACTTTTACCCACTTATTCATCATTGAACACTTTAGTCACTTTAAACTTTGGAATATTATGAACAATATATTTACAGTCATTTCAATACAAGCATAATTTATGTTTAGAATGTAGGTAGGTGTGAAGTTGCAGGATACTTTATTAACTATTTATTTCTCTGAGGTTAGTAATGTCTCCTCTTGTAGGATTGAGTCTACAGTTTGACATTTTATATTTTTCCTTGGAAGGTTGATTTGCCTGGCGTTTTTCAGTGTTGTTGATCTGTTCATACAACAAATTTTTGGTTTCATTCATATTCTCCTGTGATTCTTTATTTCTCATAAGTTGAACTTGGTCTTATATTTTATTACATCCTTTGATTACTTTCTTAGGAACAGTTTTCATTTTACAGTAGACTGAGAATTTTTGTTCTTTCTTAAATGTTTGGTAACAACACATTTCTTCTAATTACTACTTAGCTGCATCCTATGTGTTTTGACACATTTTAGCACCCCTTTCACTCATCTTAAAGTATTTTCCCTTTGATTTATTGACTACTTAAAATATATTGTTTAATTTCCACATGTATAAATATTTGAGATCTTTTCCAGGCATTGATTTCTAATTAATGTATTTTGGTCAGACAATATTATTTTAATTATTTCCATCATTTTACACTTATTTAAATTTAAATATATCTTGGTATATCTTGAAGAATGTTACACATCCCCTTGAAGGTAATGTATATTATGCTGTAAGTGGAGAGTTTATTGATTTCTGCCTAATCTAATTGGTGTATAATGTTGCTCAAACCATCCATTTCTTTACCAATTTTTGAAGTTTTGTGTACATATTGAAAGGGGTGCATTATAATCTTCAATTACTATTGAACTATTTGCCTTCTTTGTTTCTGTTAGTTTTTGATTCATGTATTTTCATGCTCTTTTATTAGGTGTCTGGATGGATTCACCCTTTTATGATAATAACAAATTCCTCTTTCACTCTCAAATAACATTTTTGTTTAAAGTCTTGTGTTAGTTTGGCTAAAGATGACCTAGCTACCACACAGACTAGCTAGTCTGAAAAGCAGGTACTTGTTTTCTTACTGTTCTGGAGGCTACTAGTCCAAGACTATGGTTTTAGCAGTTTTCATCTCTTGTAGATACCCAGTTGCTCACACTGAGCTCAAATGGTTTTCTCTCTGCCCGTGTGCTTCCCTGGTGTCTCTGTGATTATTCAATTATACTTGCTATTAAGGACAAAAGTAAGATTGCATTAGAGCCCAAACTAAGACCTATCTTCATTACCTCCTGAAAGTCTCTATCTACACACTCAGCCACATTCTGAAATACTAATGATAAAGGTTCAACATGGCTTTTAAATTTTAAATAAATCAGACTATAAAGTTTATTTTTTCTGGTATTAGCCTATCCCCTTAGCTTTTCTTTGTCTAGTTGTTAAATGAGATTTCCGGCCATGCTTTAGGTTATCTGAATCCAAGTGCCTTGTCTGTTAACACTGTGTATTTAGATCATTTGCCTCTGTAGCAAGAGGTTGTTGCTTTCTGCTTGCTTTTTAAATGTAGTCTGACATATTTTGTCTTTTAATTGGGATACTTAATTCATTTATATTTAGCATCATTACTGATATAGTTGGGCAGTCAAGATTATTGATAGATTTAAAACTGATTCTGGTTTTTTTTTGGCTTTATGACTTATTTCCTCTACTCATTTTTACTGCTTTTTTACATGAAGCAAATACTTTAAAATGTCCACTGTTTTTCCTTAAATGTATTTATTTTAGTAGTGCTTCTACCATTTCATATGTGCATCATACCTTACCATAACGAGATTTATACTCATGAGAGTTACTGCCTGAGAACACATGTATTTTACACTATCAGGTACATTATAAAATATGTATTACTTGTATTAGTATGTCAAAGGCATCACATAACAATATACTTTATGAGGTAATATTATTTTTCCTCTTTTCGAGACAGGGTCTCACTATGCAATGCAGGCTGAACTTGAGCTCGCTTTTGTAGGTCAGGCTGGTTGAACTTACTATGATCCTCCTGCCTCAGTCTCCTGAGTGAGTGCTGGGATTACAGGAGTACACCACCATGCCCGGCACAGTAATATCTTTAATCTCATTCAAGGTTTCTCACACTCAGACCTTATTGTTATGATTTGCAAATATATTGCAGATATAGTACAAGACTATGAACCCAACAGCAAATTATATATATATATTTAATATATAAATACATAATATATATAAAATATATATATATATATTTGTTTATCTTCAAAACAAATTAAGAAAAGATAGGGAGAAATGTATTAAACTTCCTATCAGAATTACATGTAATGGTTCTTTTGTCCATGTTATGGTATACTGGAGTGATTTTCTAGGTTCTTCTATTGTTCTCAAATTGTTAGCCTATTATTTTTGTATTACTTGAAGGGTGATTTTGTTAGCCAAAAATGAACAGTGTTGTTAATTCAAGGAAGTTCATTTTACGTTCACTTTCAAAAGATAACTTTCTGGATAGTTGACTGACAATTTTAGAGGTTATGAATGCTATTGCACAGTTTTCTGGCATTCACTGTTTTGTATAAGTAAACAGGGGTTATTTTATGGTATTATTCACATTAATTATGAGCGTTTTTTGTTTTGTTGTATTTCAGATCTTCTCCTGATCTTTGAAATGCAAGAATCTTTTTTGTATTGGGCCTGTGTGTAAAGTTCTTTGTCTGTCCTATGGTTTATTGCAGGATGTGTCGCTTACTATTTTTCAATAAAATTGGGGAATATTGGCTCACTATTTCTGTGAACAGTTTACTTTCTCCTTTATCTTGCCTTTCTGTCCTCTCATTATGCATTTATAGATGCATATAATAGTATCTCTTTAATTCCATTCTTTTTCTTTCTTTTGCGGTACTGGGGATCGAACTCAGGACCCTGCACTTGCTAGGCAAGCGCTTATTCCACTGAGCTATATCCCCAGCCCTAATTCCATTCTTTTTCTTGTAAAATTTACTATTGTGGCTCTCTAGTTGTTTCTCTTTTCAGTTATTGTGCTTTTCAGATAATTGGTTGCATTCAAGAGCGAACAGAACACAATAGAAGAAAGGGTTAGTACTGCATGAGGGATATGAATAGAAATTATCCAAACTGGGTGAAATGAGAAGCACTAAAACAAAATCTCAGAAAAGCAGAGGGAAATAATCAGAATACTATCAATGTTGGCAAAGATGACTGTCAATTTTTAAATGATTAAAAATATTCACCCGTGCAGTTAAGAAGGTTAGGGAAACAAAAGCAGGGTAAATATTGAGCAAAAAATAACAGTGCACCTTAGAGAAGGAAGAAAAAAACCTGAATGTAACACAAATAGCCATAAGCAGTTTCTAAAACTAAGAGAAAAATATAAATGTTTAAACTATCTAAAAATTCAAAAACTGTAATAATTTTCAATATAATGAAAATCTACCATAATGCTAGAGATACATTAAAATTACAGATTAAGGGGTTATACATGTATCTCAGTGGTACAGAGTTTGACATGCATGCACAAAGTACTTTTGATACATTCCCCACTAATATAATTTAGTTACATGGCCTCCTATATGTGTGTGTGTGTTTGTGTGTGTTAAGAAAATATGTGTATGAAAAAGTAGCTAAGTCCACACCCGTGGTCAGAAATTTTAGGATATTCTTATTATAGGTGATAGAATAAGCAGATCAGAAAGTCAGTTTGTATGTAGATTGACTGATCAATACTGTTAACAAACATGAAATATTTGAAGAATCAATGATTAGAGAAGTCTGAAAAGTGGACACCACAATGGTATAGATTGGAAAAAATACACCACACTGTAGTACTTTAGCAATGTTCTATAGGCTGTCTCAATGCAAACATATCTGCACATCATTTAATTAATATATTCGAGTACTTTCTGTACTCTATTGTCCTTTAATCCTATATTTGATTTTAAAATGTGCCTAACTAGGAAAAACACTAAATTATGAAATGAAGTGAGGTGACCAAAGCAATGATGGAAAAATTATTCACATTTATTTGTTGTTATGTAAGTGAATATATTCAGCTGTTGACCTAAAGATTTTGGAAATAAAAAAGATAATACAATGTACCACACCTATAGAAAACTAAACATTATATTGGCTTGGGAATGATTATTAGATTATAAGCATTCTGTATTTTTGATTTAATGATTGTACATATTTAAATAGTTTATTTTTAGCTCTTTAAAGTCACATGCCTGTTACTACTTCATGGTGGATATCTGCTTTCAATAATGCCAACTGTGGTAATTTGCATTAACTCTACAAATGAAGATGTTAGAAAACTAATAATGTCCACAGAGTTGGTTTAAATACATTCTTTTCTATCAGAGCAGATAAGAATTATATAATCTTGATTTGGGAGAATCAGACATCTAGATTTACTGTGGTACTGAGGTTTGAAATTAGATCTTCAACTGAGCTGCATCTTCGGCACCAGTTTCATTTTCTACTTTTTTATTTGAAAGAGAAAGAACAAAAGCAAAACAACAAAAGAAGACAAAACCAAAACAACACAGAAACAATACAGAATTCAAAAAAAGATGATAGGAAATTAACAGTGGTGGTTATATTACATGTTATCTCCAAAGTAATTGCTCAGATTATCAAACATAGGCATGCAAGAGTAATCAAATAATTTTAATTTTGAGGCAGGGTCTCAATAAGTCAGTAATTTGCCCCACATGGCCTTGAATTTGGGATCCTCCTGCATCAACCTCCCGGAGTGCTGGGGTGACAAGCATATGCCATCATGCCCAGTACTTCCTTATAGCCACCATACCATAGTAGTGCTTGGGCTCTCAACAGTGGGAGCCAAAATAGAGGTAATAATAGTTTACAGAGTTATTCTGATAAATGAACCATTTATTATTTAATACTATAAGCAGTTCTGAATACATAGTATTATCACTCTTTAGTGTTAATACTATTATTATCATAGTATTGATGCCAATAGAAAGAAGAGAAAGAACTAAGTAAAACATTAACATATATCATAATAGACAGAAAAGACATTAATAAAAACATTGTCAATGTTGGAGAAGATGAAAACACCAATATAAAATACTTTATATAAACTAAAAATTTTCAATATTCATATAATTAAGTAGGTTACATAGGAAACTAAAAGAAAATGATTTCTTAATTGAAAAAGTACTTGCACATATAATACGTAAGGCAATTAAGAGCACAGACAGGTAAATTAGCAAAACTCTTGATTTCAGATAAGACAAATTTAAGGAAAAATACAATTACTGCCTAAAATTAACCCATTGCATCAGACTTTTGAACACATAGTGCACCTCAGAATCTCAGTAGTTAGTTCAAGTATAATTCTCAAAAATCACTATTCAAATAATTCTTCTAGTAAAAATTACCACTGAACATCCAAGTCTTCCAAAATTAAAGTTTAGGACAAATCTATTTATTTGAAATAAAAAAGAAACTTAGAGATGAGTCATAAAATTTGTAAGCTACTTATGTTCTTCAGTTGCTAAAGTATTTCCCAATTTTTGATATTTAAATTTAATTGTAACATTACTCTTTACAAAAATTTAATTATTTTTATTGCAATTTACTACCATTTGGTCTGAGATAGAATAACAATATTGTAGGTGGCTGTAACTGCTTAAATGCAAAAACATGTAGTAGCACCACATTCAGTTCATAATCATATTATGATAGCTATAGTACAATTTATATCTCAGAGGTAGAAAATGTTCATTGTTCAAATTTGTATTAACTACTTACTTTCTCCACATTAATTTCCAACTCAGAGATATCTAATTACTTAAAGTGGAAATACTTTTTTTTCTAAGGAAGCACAAATGAAATCTGTAATTAGCTAATTTTCGAATGGCTCTCCTTAGCTATGGCTATTAACTGCCCTGCCTTGCCTTATTCATAACATATAGAATTCAAGTCAACCAACTTGCATGGCTAATGCTTTTTCAGTGATTAGTTTTTTTACACAATGAAGAAATTACCAAAAAAGAAGAAAATTAAAAGTGAATTGAGCATTTGCCTCTACTAATATAGCAGTGAAGTAGTTTATTTCTTTGAATTTGTGAAAAAGAAAGAAAAACCAGGGAATAAAACCCAGAAGGCTACAATGCTCTTCAATAAAAACTTTAATTTTAAGACTAATACTTGTTTCCACATAAACAGCTACTTTTCTAAAGATTATCATTTTGCAGAACTCATCTTTTAAGATATTTATTTAAACAAAAGGCTTTGAATGAATTACTTTTAGACAGATTAAGGTTCGTGTGGAGTCTGCACAATCAGGATAAGACATGGTCTGGGGACAGCACCATGTCCAGAATGATTAAAATGAAGTGATTTACAAGTATTATATTTCTATGACTGGATCTCTTCCCAGTGTCATTTTCCTTCTTTCTTTCCTTTCTTTCTTTCTTTCTTTCCAGAAAGCTATCGTTACCTATGTCTTAACTGGTTTAAAGCTGGGTACAGGATTTGTGACTACACATCTCACCGGCCAAATCACCATTCATTCCATTCAGACGGCGCGGGGTTGCCTCCGTACACATTTGGGTTCCAGGCTTCTCCGCGATCAGGAGAGGTGGCTCCTGGCGTTGCCAGACCTCAATTTTTAAAGGCTCTCTTTAAGAAGTTAAGAATATTAAAAGAAAGTTGGCTATGTAAATAACTGCTTCTTTAGAGAGATGAACTATCACAAAAAATATATATATATATTTTATTTTAGAAACATAAAAGTACAAAAACATATTGAAAAACAGACACCAATTATCATAGAAAATAGTACAATCACAACTAATTTATAGACAAGGTGATATGGTCTCAACAGTGGTTATTGCTTTATCCATTGATATCTTCGAATTGTAGATGTATGGACCCATATACAGACATGCAAATTTAGTCAGACAGTTAATCCTCTCAACACCAGAAAAAAAAAACACAAAAACCAAAAATCCAAAGACAAGAAAACAGGCATACATCAACAACAGCAACAACATCAACAACAACAACAACAGAAAAAAACACCGCTTGTTGCTCCTTTACATATTGATATCTTCGAAGTGTGTGTTCAGGCTAACACATACAGATATACACTATTAATCTAATATCCTGTCTTCGATTATTGCTTAGCATTAAGTGATATAATACAATAGTCGAACCATGTTAGCCCTCCTGCACATATGTATATTCATACATATTCCTATATACATACATACATTTTTGTCTTTTTCTTTTCTCCTTTCCTTCGTCCCATCTGTTCTCTGTTTTTGAACAGATTTCCTTCATGACTCTTAGTTTATATTCCCACCCTCGGGTTCGTACACCAGTGATATAATACGTTGCCTGCACATGTATCGCTGATTTATTTCACTTATGAGTATGGACTCCAGTTTTGTCCACTTGCTTACAAAGTTCCCAAAATTGTCTTTCTTTATAGCTGAATAATATTCCATTATATAAAAATGCCACAATTTTTTAATCCAGTCTTCTGTGGATGGGCACTTGGGTTGCTTCCACATTTTAGCTATTACAAATTGTGCTGTTATAAACATGGGTGCACATATATCAGAGTGATATGATGTTTTCAGATCTTCTGGGAAAATA